>QGQB01000112.1:0-236187 GCA_003385265.1 Neonectria hederae
CTCTCTCCCTCTCTCTCTCCCTCCCACTCTCTCCCTCTCTCTCTCTCTCTCTCTCATATCTCGCTCCCCCTACCACTAAGAAGCGCTGAAGGAGCCGATCCCATGTTCCCTTAGTGTCACGCCAGCGGAGATCAGGGGGTGTTCAGTGGTTCAGCGGTTCAGCTTTTGGAGGCGCAGGGCCGTCGAACCCTCCCCCTATGTCAAATGAGGTGCCTTGGCGAAGTAATTCATTAATTAATTCACACGATGGGACTGTGCTGTGTTGGTGGTGTGGCCAACCACGCAGCAGCCAAAACATGTCATTTGAAGGCAGGGATGGGTAGTCTAGTTTTTCCTGTCTCAGTCTAGCTACCAGTGTTTCCGTGGCCAGAGGATTTTCTACCTCGTGCTCTGTCTGATTCTTTTGTGTCGTATCATTCCCACATTTCTCGTACTCCCGTATCCGTAGGGCTGGATTTAATTCCACCGTCGTCATTAAGCTTGGATGAGTTGCCGAACCTAGTAATAACGGCACAGTGCAGCCAATACAAGCTTTTACTATTATTAAAATAGATTGAATATATAAGTCTGGGTCTGAAGACGTCTTCATCTACAACTAGGAACTCATTATTGCATCCTGAAGCATTCTAGTCATTATGAATACCATATATTCATTAATAAAAGTCTTTTATTTACAGGTCGATAAGGGCGCTTTGTTTAGAGTGCCTGGGAGAGGCTAAAATTGCAGCGCAGATTCGGGATATTCCACTGCACAGCGTGAAGCCCTGTCTTATGTACATAGTGCATGTTTCCAATATATTCATAGTATCAATAAATCCACCGCAACTCTGGGCTTCCTCCTGCCTCACTCATGTCTCCAATGCTTCATATTCCTCTCACGCCCGCCGTAAACCCGGCCAACACCCACCCACCGACTCACTTCCTAGACTACGTAGATATACTGATCGCTGGGCTCTCACTCTCGGCGGACCTACCTAAGAATGGGTCAGCTCGCTCGCTATCCGCCAATAACACAAAAACATCATCAGTCTTATCTCCTTTCATCCCCGGCTCCGCTCCCCGCGTAAGTGCCGGAACTCGATGTTGCAATCCCGACCTTTGCTTGCTAATCCGAAATCCTCCCCCAAAAATTCAATAGGGTCTGCCTTTTTCATTTATTCGACTCCTGCCTTGTCATTATGTAGCCGTTCGCGATTGAAGTAAAATACAACTCTTCTCAGTATCCATCACGCCATCTCGTAGATATTTGGTGACAACTCTCAACCTCTCGTCACCAAGCCAACCTCGGCCCAAGAGCAAACACCATGACGTCTTCGTCTCCCACTCCCCCAAAGCTATCGGCTTCGGATCCTGAAAAGCTCACGGTTCAAGACCTCAAGCCATCATCGAATAGTCATGCTTCGACGGAGAAGGAAACCTTGGCCCTCGACTCGGACAACTCGCCCACTTCAGGCGACGAGGCCGAGTGCCGCTCTCCGCCGCTGGCCATCTCCAAGTATGAATCCAGTTGGATTCTTAGGGTGCTGACGCCCAAGAACTGTCGATGGGACGACAACGCTCCCACGTCGCTCACAATGGCCCATTGCATACTCTATGCCATGGTTAGTTTCATCCCTCCATTATCTCTTATATCCTTGCCGTTGCTCCGGAAGCAACGTTTATAATTACCCAATTAATAAACCAATTTCCTCAGTCTTCAACCTTCACAGTCGCCAATCTTTACTATAACCAGCCAATTCTTAACAAAATGGCTGTCGACTTTGAAGTCAGTTACGAAGAGTCTTCCCAAGTGGCAACTCTGATGCAGTCCGGCTACGCCGCCGGCCTCGTCTTCGTCTTACCCTTGGGCGACATTCTAACAAGACGACCATTTATCATTTCTCTCATCCTTGCAACTGCTACAATGGTCAGTCGACTTTCTTTGTTCTTGGCAACCCGGGTTGGCCTGACTCCTTCGCTAATCGAGTGTAGTGGATTGGTCTCTGTGTCACCAAAGACTTCGCCGTCTTTCGCGCACTCTCCTTCATCTGTGGTATCACCACCGTAACGCCACAACTGATGATCCCCCTGGTAGGAGACTTCGCTCCCGCCCACCGCAAGTCGTCATTGCTGTCCGTTGTTGTCTCCGGCTTGATGCTGGGAATCCTGGTTGCCAGGCTCCTGTCTGGCGTTGTCGCCAACTTCACCAGCTGGAGGAACATATATTGGTTTGCCTGCGGTGCACAGTATCTACTTGCCGTGACGCTCTTCTTCTTCATGCCCGACTATCCGTCCACGAACCCTGATGGACTCAACTATTTCCGAGCCTTGTGGTCGATTCCGCACATGATGGTCACGGAGCCGGTGCTCATCCAGGCCTGTCTCATTACGTTTTGCCTCTGTTGCATCTTCACCTCCTTCTGGACGACCTTGACGTTCCTCCTTGCTTCCCCGCCCTTCAGTTATTCATCGTTGCAGATCGGACTTTTCTCCCTGACGGCTCTTGTCACCATCATCACGATCCCCATAATCGGCAGACTCATCGACCGGTTTGTACCCCTTCTGTCGACCTTGTCCGGTCAGATTATGGCTTTGATCGGGACAACTATTGGGGCATTCATTAGCACTTTCACTATTGCAGGACCCATTATCCAGGCCATTGGAATCGACATTGGCGTGCAGACGGCCCAGGTTGCGAACCGAGCCGCCATTTTCAACATCAACCCCAAAGCGAGAAATCGCGTTAACACCGCGTACATGGCCTGCGCCTTCTTGGGACAGTTGACGGGTACCGCCGTGGGAAACAGGCTCTACGCCGAGGGAGGTTGGAGGCATAGCGGTGCATGTAGCAGTACGCGAACACCGGTGTCCAAGGTCCCTTGTCACTTTCTGATCCACTGACTAACGTTCTACAGTTGCTTTTGCTGGTGTATCACTGATATTTGCCCTCGCGAGAGGCCCGAGGGAGAAAGGTTGGGTTGGATGGAAAGGAGGCTGGAGTCCGCGGAGAGATTCACCTTCTCCTCTAGCTCAACAAAATCTCGAAGCAGGGGTAGAGCCTAAAACAAAAGACTGATAAAGCAGAGGTATTTGTCAAATTCTAGGTAATTGACGGTGTGATTGCGTCATTGACGGACTGTGTTTCGTGTAAAAGAAGATATATACATAAGGGCATGAAAAAAGTGCGTCAGAATACGCAAATACGATAGAGGCTTCTATTCACCTTAACTATGATTCAATTACAATGCAAGCCAGTCTAGTTTGAGTACCCCCTCAGTCGTCAAGAAATCGCTCCCAGTCCTCCTGCGTGATCATCATCCCCATCCTCGGACCTACTGTCCGTGGAAAAATATCCAGGAAATCCTGTCCATCCTTGTGGAAGCGATTCAGACGAGCAAAGATGTTGAGCTCCTCTTGGCTCAGTTCCTGTGTATCTAGTTTCCTTGCCTTCACTTGACACTCGACGAGAATCTCGGCCAAGTTTTCCTTCTCCTTGCCCTGACCAGCCCTGGAACAGACTTTTTTAGCTTCTCCGCTGTTTTCAGGTTTCTCCTGGATAGAAGCCCCCAGCTCCATTTGATGAAGACTGGCTTCAAGCTCGGCCAGTCTTTTCTCTCCATAATTCCAGAGAGACCCCTTGACTCCTGCTGCACCAGAGAGCGTATGCTCCAAGTTGTCCTGGAGTATGGGATCGCTGGATGAGATGATCCGTAAAAGGGACTCGGCGCGAGTCTTGATCGCCTCCCTCATATAGATAGTCTGAGATGTCTTGATGTCCTCATCGCTCGACACTTGGCCACTGAGATCCGGATTTATCTGTCTCCGGCAGATATTTCGGAGATCAGACTCGACATGGTGTGGTGGAACTGGGGGAAGCACAGGTAGAAAAGACGTGTACTTGGTGGACACTGTGGTACTCGGGGGTTCCCAATTCTTACGCACCTTTGAATCCCAGTAAGAAAAGTCTTCGTGGAGGCCCAACTGCTCGAGGAATACACGCAGGATATCCAAGTCGTAGCTGCCTGCGTTCCTGCACAGCATCAGGTTGCGAACCAGTCCCTGCCACGCCTTTGGCTCTGCCTTGTCGGCGAATCGGAACAGAGTGGCCGTAAGCTGGCCGAACCGGAGGATTAAGTCGGGATCCAGACTGCCCTCGAGATGACGAAACTCGACAGCCCCCGAGAAGCTCCCGGGAATCTCGATACCCTTGATCCGGTTGATACTGACGCAGCTTCTATGTTTATGGGGTGTCACAAGATAGTGGAGGCTCTCAAAATCAGGTGCCATCCATATCTTTTTCAAGACAGCACAGTCCTCGGAGCTGAGTTGATCAACGGGCATATATTGGGCAAAGTCCGGCATGACTGGAAGGTTTGCCCATGCCTCGTCGTACTCACCTCCCAGCCCATAGCCATTCCGTAGAGGATGGGCGAACCCGATACTGGACCTCCTATCTGGGTTGCAGAGGCTGAAAATGACAGGATCAGCGCAATAAATGAGGCTGATCAGTTTCCGGAAGAGGTGGAATGGCATGGGTTCCATGCCTTTACCGACGTTGAAATGGACTCCGCAACTCTGGTCGACAACAAGCCTCAGTTCCCGCCGCAGGCCGACAATGACGTCGAGGATAGCTTCCCAACCCTCAGGTCTGTCTCTCAGGATGGGACTCACTATCTCCATACCGTCAACGCTTTTGTAGCCTTTACAGTCCTGCACGGCAACCAAAGAACCGTCCGTTCTGATGCTCCAGGCTTGCCACTCCGACTCATAGTCTGGGTCAGGATAGATCCCCCCTGACCTTGCAAAAAATTGGTTCAGGGCGGTATTGGAGCAACCATTCGAAAGTTCACGCATGGTGAAATCACAAATTGAAAAAATGTCCAATTTATTTTTCATCATCTCAGCGACTTGGGGATATCTCGTCTGGGCCCATATACCGCGAAGATAGGATCTGCTGTCTTTTGGATCAGGGTCCTCCCAAGATTTGGCATTCGGGTCAGTTCTTAGAAACCCAAAGTCTTCTTCTATTTCTTCCCTTCGAAAATGAACTTTATTAAGTCGCTTCATTCGCTCGATTCTGTCAGCCTTCTCCCCTTCTGTCTCACCAGACGACGGAGTAAGCATCTCAAGCTCAATGCCGATGGTGTAGCAATCGTTCTCGGTGGTCTTAGCTGAGCTCTCCCATATATCGAGATTCTTTCCGAGGTCGTCTAAAAACGGGATTTGCTGGGTCCTGTCCATGTCCAAAGGAATCGCACTCGGCTCAGATTCAGGGTCAGGGACTCCCTTCTTCAGTTCCCGCCATGTTCTGAGCTCTGGGATTTGGGTTACCCGGGCGATCTTTCGGTAGTACTCAGCTGGACCCTCTAAGCCTCTGGAAGTGAGACTGTCGCAAAGAGAAATGGTTCGGTCCTGAATCTGTTGACGGAGATTTACCAACTTATCTAGAATACGTTCTGTGGGCTTTTCGATACCGAAAGAGACGAGATGCGTGCAGACACTTGCCCAGTGAGAAATGGCCTCAAAGTCAAGAGTACCGTAGTGCTGATTGAACTTGATCATGGCGCTGGCGCTGGCGCTGCGTCCGCCCAGTGCTTGGAAGTCGTACGCAGGTCTAGGCCGAGGGTGGTGTTTTGTGTGGGCAATCGGAATCAAGCCCAGAAGGTGAATGAGCTCTGTGAGGTCCTTGATGCTCTGGATTCTGCCTAGCCCGTGAGCGAATCTCGGGTCATTCAACTCTCCAGGGTGTGGGAGGAGGCTCAACGGTGGCCTATTGGGCGAGAGGCGATTGTTCCAAGGGTCCTCCAAAGTATCTGCAGAAGCCAGTTCAACCGCCACATCGACGTGTTCTTGGTATTCTGCGAGGCGGCTAAACTGAAGACCCAAGGACCTCAGTGAACCTGGCCCACAGTGAGGAGAGTGTATCTTGTTCAGGAGAGGATCTGCTACCCAGAGGATCGATGCGATGGACTTAACCGCTTCAAATGCCAATGTTCCACCCTTCCGCCTCGTCAACACTCCTAGACGCGTTTCGGCGTTTGAAATAGTGATGTGGTCCTCCGTCAGGGTGGAAATGACCTCGGCCAAGCCTTTCAGCGGCGAGAACCCCGTTGTGGCGTCTTGAGTATAAACAGGTGAGATGATCTTGACCCCAACAAAACTGAAATCCGGGTTCTCGCGCTCTTTGATGTCGTGATCGTAAGATATCTTCCAGATACTGTCGGATTCTAGATCGGATGCACCGCGTGGCTGCATCCATACTTTAGAGTCAAAGTACCCTTTAAAGGACTCGGGCAAGGGAGCACCTTCAGGCATGGCCCAATTGGTAGTCAACCCCTTGCGGCCTAAGGAGAATGCCACCGCTGAAAGAACCCAACCTTTGTACTTTTCTTCTGAATCTGGATTGCCTGAGTGACGTCTAATTTCTGGCGGAACGTGGTTGAAGGACCTGGGCGGTACGGGAATTTGCTTCCCGGCGAAGGGCAGGAATGCCGTGCGCGAGAATTCATAACCAATAAAGAATTTGTTCGCTGCGAGCAACACTTGAAGCTCGATCTGGAACTCGACGCTCGAGGGAAATTTCGGCATTGGAGACATGACGATGTTTGATCAACCAAGAAGCTGCGTTGACTCGTCGGATACTTGTTGGTCTAGTTGGATGACTGTAGTATTCCCACCCAGGAGGGTGCTGCGGGCCGATGACTTCTGACGACTTTGTTCGAGAACCTCAATTGCTAGAGATCGTGAAAATGAGTTGCGGTGTTGATTGTGCCTGAAGACTTGGTTGTCGCGAGACTTGGTATGTATGCGGAATCGTGGCCCTTTAAATATTTCGACTTGCTTTGTTATACCGCCGAAACGGAACATATAAGATGAAGACACCAGAAGACCTGGAAAAGGTTCTTTGTCACCTGTATCAACAGGAATTACATATGTTTATGAGACAAAGATCCCTGAACAGGTCAGCATGTGCCCCGAGTATTTTCCACTTTCATGATAATGGTCTGGAAACTTTGGTCCTTGAAACCCAAAATGTATCCAATTCCTCGAGGCCATTCCTCGAAGCCATTAAAACATCTGTCGTTTAATCGTGATCCTCCTCCGTCAGTCCCGGGCAACCCTCCATTTCCGAATCCTCATATGCCATTTTACACCAGAAGCAGTACCGGTACTTCTCGCGAAGGTACTTCAATACCCGTTTTAACCGCTCCTCAATCTCCAATGCGTTGAACTCATTCAGCTCCTCATCCTCCTCATCCAGGTCCTCAGCCGTGGCATAGACCGTGTGTCCCTTGCCCAGAGCCTTCTTGTCGTCTGCGTCCTCAAGGTCGTCTTCGTATGTGGGAAGCCGGGAGAGTGATTGTTCAAGGTCATACCGCATGCGCCTGTCGCGTTCCTTTTCCTCGCGGTAGCGGGCGAGGCCTCGGTATAGCACAGGAATGGATTTGAGTGGGTGGGATGAAAATGACCGTGGCTTCTTCGTTGACTCGCCTTCCTCGGGTGAGGTTTCGTCTGTGTTGCTATGTTGAATGTCGGTTTGTTCTTCGTCCATGCCTTCAGCGACACGCTGCGCTGCCCAGAATTGCTTTTCGAGCCGAGCTTCCTCCCGCTCCCTCCTTACGCGCTCGCGATACTCGTCCGGATCCATTTTGGCCATCTTCACCTCTTTTTCTTGCGCCGCTTCCCGTAGCTTCCTCTTTTTCTCGTTCTCTAGGCCAATGCCGCTGCGATCTTCCTTGACGCTGACCTTTATCGGTTCTGTCCTGCCCTGACTCTGACCGTCCCCCGTCTTCTTACCGAGACCGCCTCCCGTGAAGCCCATCTTGGCCATCATAGCGAGACCCTTGCTCTTCTTGGTGCGTGGGTCGTCCAGCATAGAGGTCGACAGCGCTTTCTCCCGGGCAGCTTCCTCTTCCTCAGCGAGCTGGGCCTTGGACTTGACTACACCTCTGGCGCGAGACTCGCGTTTTAGTCGTTGTGTACGGGCGAAGGACGACTCTTTGACAGGCGCGGGATCGTCGAAGATCATGTTCATGTAGTCGTCATCGTCGTCTTCTGGTGCACTTGCACCGTTTTGCGACATACTCATGATGAGAAGCCGCCCTAAGAGCCGTGAGGATAAGGCTTGAATGGATGCGAAATAGAGAGTACCTGATTAGATATAGAACACTGGATGGAATGAGAATCGTGTTGGTGGGATTGTTGACAAGACGCGTGATGAGGGAGACTCTTGAGGCGGAATACGGGATGGAAGCTTTTAGTAAGAAGTCGCTGTCTTACAGAAGGCCTCATGAGCGTTCCAGGCAAAATTCTCAGCTGATCAAAGCACAGTCAGAGTATAAGGATTAAACACTGGGTTACGGTAAAACTTTTAGCGGTGCACAGGATATTCGAGGACTGTTATAGATGAGTAATACAGTGCGATTAAGGACAATACTGTGTTAATATTGCTTCAGGACGTACAACATGCCTGTTCAAGGAGGTTTTTACACAATTCTGGTATCTTTTACCTGAGTCATTAAAAAAAATACAACTGCTAATAAAATGGGCATAATTGCGATGTGGGCGAGTTCTGGAGGCCTCAGGACAGTCATGATCTGGTGGTAGCACTTGGTATTGGCCGCGCCAACACATGAGTATGCTTTTGCATATAAGCTCAACGCACACGATTCGGACACTCTTGTCATAAAGTTGACCATTTAGGGAATTTTCAAGGGACATATTTGTGAAACAAATAAAAAGGTGCTGGTATTATGTGCACGGGATATCCCTCTACCTGTTCTTCTGCCTCTTCCTCGATGCCTTTTCCCTCTCGTAGATATTCGACTCGCGTCCCTCCTCGCTCTGGATCTCGGCCACAAGCCTCTTGTACTTCTTCTCGTACGCCTCGTCCTTGGCCTTCTTGACCCGTAGCTTCTCCCTCGCCATAAAGTTGGCGTCCTTCCGCAGCTCTCTCATCGCGCCCTTGCGCTCCTTCTTGTGCTCGGCCTTCAGCTTGGCGAGCTCGGCACGCTCGCGATCGGGGTCGTAATGCCTATCGGGATCGAACGTCTCCTCGAACTTGGGCACGAACGTCTTGATCGCCAGGGCCTTGTGGTAGTGCAACTCTAACGGGCGACGCGAGAGCTGTGCCACCTGGAGCATACGCTCAAGTTTGGTTTGGAGCTTCTCAACTCGCTCAACTAGACCAGAAGGCAGATGAGATCGGCAGGTCTTGCTACCAAGGTGCTTCAAGACGTCTACTGCCTGAGAAAAGGTCTCAAGGATAGAGCTCTTTCCAGCCCATGCATCCGCAGCGGCCCCGATAACTTGAACAGTTGTATCTAGGATGGAGACTTTGAGGATCTTGGCCTGCGTGCCTGTGACATCGACACCTTGGCAATCAGAGAAGTTCATTTTCCTCAGAAGAGCTTTGCTAGTAGACTCGGCCCGAACGTCAACGGGAGCGCTGTGAATGGGGAAGCTTCCCAGCTTTTTCGACGCCGCTACAGGCGATACGGCCCAGATGGTGTTCAGGGAGAAGTTGATAACCTCAGGAACGTATCTTTTAGCCAGCTTCTGATAGCTAACAGCAAGGATTGATAGATAGGTACCGATTGCAAAGTCAGACAGTTGTTGCGGAACCTTCTGTCCTAGGTATCGCGAAATTGTCAACATGGCAGGCGTAACAACCTGGTGGAAGTGATCGGATGTAGGGAAGATAGTGCTGACCGCTGCGAGGAGAATCAAATCTCCAGGCTGCAAGGCCAAGGGGCGCTCACTGCTCATCTCTTCGATGTTTTGTCGGAATTGCTTGCTGATCTCGATGGGGAACATCTTGGCGAGAGAGTGGATATGACGGACAATGCTCTCAAGGACAGAGAACGAGGGAGATGTTGCAGGGTCCCAAGGAAAAGCGACGAAGTCAACCAGTGCTGCAGAAAAATTTGCCAGTCGTTCCTTATTTCTGCTGTCAAGCTTTGGGTGGTAGAGTGCGCGGATTCTTTGAACGATGGTAGGGATGCTCTTAGATGGATAAGGCGCAGTGACGGACTGGAACTCGTCGCGAGACTGGGGGCAAGGGAAGGTGTACGGTAGGCCTTCATCGTCTCCTTTTTGAATCGCTGACGCCTTGGTGGATGAATCTGCCTCGAAAACGGGGTTTCTGGCCTCCTCTTCGTTGAGCAAGCCTTTGGTGAAGTCATCCTCCTCCTCAGAGCCCTCCACTTCGGAGTCTTCGTCGCTTTCCATGAGCTCCAGATCAGAGCCACTGGCCACGAGGTCATCATCGATTAAAAAGTCGTCCTCATCGTCGAATCCCAGCTCGGTTGCGGTAGGCCGGGATCTGAGGCCACTTCCAAGACCAAAATCTTCTTCTTCTTCGTCTTCGTCCATGAAGTCGTGATCCTTAGAGTAATCTTTGTCTGCCTTGGCATCGTCCTCGCTGTCCGTCACCTCCTCACCCCTCATACGCCGCTGTCGCTTGTCCTCTAGCTCTTTCAGTCTTTGGGACTCCCCCTCAACCTTTTCTTCATCCGTCTTTGTGCGGTCGGCGGGCTTGGCTCTCTTGTCCTGGGCTAGCTTCTTTACTTGCATGTCGAAGTCCCTCTCAAAAGCGGTTCGGTCCACACCTGCAATGGTAGAAACCAGTCCATCCTCGGCGGCGCGAGGCTTGGGGACTTGTCGACCTTGAGAGAGAAGCCAGTGGATGTTCAACAGTTCCTTGTCAAGTTCAGCGCGCACATCGTCGTCTTCCTCTTTGGCAGCTTGGCGTTCGTACTTGTGCAGCTTGGACTTGGCGATCACCTCTTCCATCACTTCCTTTTTAGTCTTCTTCCGTTCAGGTTCGCCATTGTCGTCGTCCTCCCCATCACCCGCGACCGCCAGATCGCGAATTCGCTTTCGCCTCTGCATCTCGCGGACGGAGGTATCGCTGTCATAGTCCTCCTCGAGGTCATCTTCTTCGAAGTCGTCTCGAGCCTCACCGTTGAAAGCCAAGGATTTGCCCATGTGGGTCAAGCCCTCTGAGGGCTCATCGTCTTCCAGGTCGAACATGGAACCCTTCTTGTGGCTCCTCTGTTTCTCTCTGGCGAAACGCTCCAGCATCTTCTCCTCGGGGGCCATGGTGGGATCGTTTTCACCGAATCGGCGATCGATGATGCCGCCGACCTTGTTGCGGCGTTGCATCTCGACGAGTAGTGTTTCTCGGCGCTGTTGTGTCCCTGTTAGCGATACGGCATTGCATTGGAGGTTGTGTCTGCTACCCTCGCTTCGCTGGCCGCCTTGGTCTGGCCCGGTCGACCCTTGATACTACCTGCCATACCGGTAGGGGCTGGACGATTGGTAGTGACCTCGAATTTGGGTCCTCGGGCGGCATGTTTCAGGTCGAAAGGGTTGAACTGCTCGCGGATGCCCTCCAGGACCACCCCTCTATGGAGGCGCTTGTCGTTGCGAGCGCGCTCATCTTGTGCCTGACTGCGTTTCTGCTTCTTGGACTTCTGCGGACCAACAATTCCCTGCTCCCTCAGGGACGCCTTGAGGCGCTTGAGCTGAGAGCCGGCCATGTCGACTTTGATGGTTGTGGGAGTCTTTTGCCGTAGGACCTAAGGATCTGAAGCTGGGATTTTTTTCTTGAAACTGCTTATCGTTATCGGACCCGTAGACTAGGTAATGGATTGGATGTGGGGCATATGGTCTTGCACCGTCACCTTGAAACATTTAACACTAATCTAGGTTAGGTATCGCAACAGCGGTGAGACGCGGCAGAACCTATCCCGTCATCAGAGCTGGTCGACAGCTCAACTCCTCTGCCGTCAAAGGTGTCGCATTCTTACCCTCAGCACTATCATGAAATCAATATCACCCAGCTCAGCAAAATGGGTTGGGCGAACAGCTTGCTCACATTTTCCCGCGATGAGCGGGTAGTTCTCCTGAGTCTGGGCTTGGCCACCTTTGGCATTGTCAGCACGGTGTTTACCGCGCTCACCATCATCCGCGACGACAATGAGATACCACCAACTCAGCCGAAGACACAGTACATCACGCAGGATACCGAGGACTCGCTACAGCCTGAGACCCTGGAGAAGCTCCTGGACCATCCAAACTATTCGATTCGAGAAATCTCCATCAAGATCCTTTGCGACAGGGCCGTCAACGATCCCGAGACCACGCAAGGTCTGCTTTATGGCATCACGAGGCCAAACTACGATGAGCGCATGCGATGTCTCCGAGCGTTGGCTCTTCTTACCGGACAGACTATTGGTATGCTTTTGTACGCGCGATGAGCTACAGACCCTGCTAACTTCCTAGGTCTTGATGGACTAGCCAAGCTGAACAACGCAAAGGCGTATTCTGCTCTCGTGAGGTCACTTGAGCTAAGCTTGACCGATGTTGAGCGCCCCAGACTGACTGACAGCCACTGGGACGAGTATTACCTACGCGATATGGCGGAGAGGTTCTGCCTCATGTTCGTTCTGGAACTGATCAACAAGTATGGTGCCAGCATGTTGGTCAAGGCCAAATTCGTCGAGAAATGGCTTGCAAAGCAAGACTGGGGCGATTCACCGGAAGAGAGACGCCGCAACTTCAAAAGCTATATGCAACTAAAGGGTAACCGGATCGTCGACATTGTGGACAAGATCAGGCTCTCAAGACGGGGGTTGAAAGCTATGGAGAAGGCAGGCCTGATTGACAAGGAGAACTCCAGGCGGCGAATTCGAGAGCTTCCTGACCTCATCATGGAGATTGAGGAGGAGACGCCAGGTGGGCCACTCGCGGAGCAGCAGGTCCCTCGGACCCGAGAGCATTCCGCTGAGGAGCAGCGGCTTCGACGACAACATCGAGAAGCCATGGTTCTTAATGACGGAACGAGGCCTCTGGGGCGTGAAGACATCATCGAGCGAGACCACAGCTCGCCAACTTAGTAGGTGCGGCATCTGTTTAACTGAGGACGATACACTACAGAAGACACGACATGCTCTGGGTACACACGGTGGCCACCTACTATTCTCAATCCCCGGGCAGGCCTTGTCGGAGCTAAGAGGACAGCGCAAATGGGCCCAACTGGCCGAGATGCATCCGCTGGAGTCGGACACCAGCCATTACGGGGCCAAGGGGGTGTATTTCTCTTGGCTAAATATGAATGTCGCAGAAGTGTCCGGTAGAAGTACGCATCCACGTGGTGCAGGCTATGGTGCATCCACTGGCAACGGATTGATCGCCACCGGAGAGGAGGACTCAAGCGATGACGGAGGGGAGGTTGACCGCATGTACGAACAGAAGAATTATGATGATTAGCGGTAGATGCTAAAGATAGGCCAATCCAAGCTTCAGATCATACGACAAGTTGGAACCTTATATTCGCCTACTACTGGTATTCCTTGCTCCTATCCACGGACTATTCATCCTTGGCAATATGTGATGCGCTTGTGCTCTGTGCCCAAGTTGGCATACTAGACTCCGTAGAATGACACGAGCGCACATGCAGGCGGAGGGATTTGACAGCTCCGGGATGTAACGCTATGCTAAGCCGAGTGGATAGGGAAGGATGGGCGCCTATCATTTGCCACGAGGCAGTTGCAGACATGCAAGTCACTTCAGTGCAGTCAGAATATGGCTGTTGGATGTAGGTTTCACCAGTGGATAGCTCCATGGTGGAAATCAATCGGATTGATCGAATCTGTTTCTTGTGGTTGAGAGTGAATGTTTGGCAAATCGGCAGATACGCTACGAACCGAACCCTGCCCATCGCTTGAGTCTTACTTACCTGGGAGGCCCAGAGGGAAGTGAAATATGGGACCATGTATCTTACGACCAAGGGCGCAGGCTGTAAGTGAGACTTGCGTTGCTGGGCTCTGGTAGGCCCTGAATTCTCCGGAGCCACCGGTCAGGGCGGCTACCGTCTGTATGACGGCGACGTTCTGTTTCTGGCGGGTCGTTGAGGTTCTCTAGAGAAGCTAAGCTGTTAGGCGGTATTGCGGGCAGTCAATCATGGGGCCCTGGAGCGTTTTCGAACCCTTTGAAGCTACCCCGACGGCATCAAACCGGGTCGGCGCAGGGTACTGGCGGAGCAGCAACCGGCCGGGGCGAATAGGACGAGCGATTGAAGGCGTAGGCGGGTGGCCTCGGCGGCGATTGCAGCGATTTGCATCGTAGGTCTGGTCTGCCATTGGAGCCGGGCGGGGAGGTCGCAGCGCGTGATGTAGCGACTGCAGGCGATGCCACGGCGACAGAGGCTTGAGTGCATGTAAACACAGCTGCAGGCGGATGCATCATGACAACGCAGTGCATGTAAATAAAGGGAGGTGCCGTTGGAGATTGGCCTATGGAGAAGGTGTTTGCACGACACTGAGAGTGAGAGTTGAAGTCCCAGGTTGGAATCAGCAACACCACCACCGCCAGTTGGCATTATAGGCGTTGTCTCGTCTTTTTGTGACAACTCCTCATCCCTTCTTATCTCTTTTGTCTGATCATCAGCGCCCAGCTCCCTCCTAAAACCCCCAGCTCCCTCGCAGACACACAACCCCCTTCCTCTTCCCCCCTGCGTTTCCCCGGAGTTTGCTCATCCCATTCAGGGTCGCAATAGGATAGGAACGCTCATTGCCCGCAGCGAGCAGCGAAGCCCCCCTGGAACCTGTGTCAGAGGCTTGCAGACGTGGAGCAGGCACCGTGCAGAGGCGGTGACCGCTGACGGGACAGAGAAGCAGGAGAGCGGACAAAGAAAAGAGGTCAAAAGGGCGCTGGGCTGCCACCCCCTTGTTGCTGGAACTTGTCGTTGTAGATCAGCTCTCTTCCCCTCGTTTTTGTTGTTCGTCCAGCCTGGCATCGGCTCCCTGCGACCTGGTAGACCAACCAGCAAAAGCTTGCTTTCCTTTCTTTATCCTTTAGGTTCTCTTTCTACCGACCTCTTTCTGCGTCTTTCTCGTTCCATCTCTCTCTCTCTCTCTCTCTCTCTCTCTCTCTCTCTCTCTCTCTCTCTTTCTCTCCCTCCCCCCCTCCCTCCCTTTCTATCTTCCGAAGCACTTTCTCTCTCCTCCAACCCGCTTCGCCCAATCTCTCCTGCTGCTTCATTTCCTCTCACCCCACCACAACGCTACCTTGCAGCCTCGCAACCTCGCACTCTTCTCAGGGTCTCCCTCTCCCCCCCTCTCTCTCACTCATAGCTCGGCAGCTGCTGCGTTGTACATACTCAGTTCATAAAAACCCCAACCAGACAGCTCCCGTCCGTCCGCCCGTCCATCCCGCCAAAAAAGGCGATCGATCGCTGGGTGCTCAGTGCTCATTTCTCTTCCGGCAAATTTTCAGCTAGCCTCATTTAGCACGCAGCCCGTCACCGCCGCCAACCCAGCCAACTGAACTGTCCGGGTTACTCCTGTCATCGGTGCTTTTTCTTGGTGCTCTTTGGTGCTCGGCAACCCGTGCTTGACTGCTAGTCGACGGGAGCTACAGCTGCCCACCCACTGTGCACCGTCCTACACTACGCCACAACCACGGTACTAGCAACGGAGAACGGAGCCCCTATTTACCGGATCCGGCTGCGACGTGGGGTGTAAACAAATGAGACACGCCCTCAGCGGAACCACTCTGACTCCATAGCGAAATAAGGGCCCCAGCTGGCCTCGTCCAAAGGCCCGCCATGCCCTCCGCAACAACAACCACCCAACTGCGGCCCAAGACGCCTTCGCGAGCTTTGCGACGTCCTTCCAACACCGCGTCCACGCCCAATCTCAAGGCTGCCTATTCTTCCCAGTCTCGACTTGGCCTCCCTCCGCTACCGCCGCTCCCGCGCAAAGCCTCCCTGGCTGCCCTCACTCAGAGTTCCCTGGCCACCATTCCCGATGTCACTGAGAGTTACGCTGTCGAATCCGTCCTGAGCGATCAATCCCAGAACATGATACCCACCACTCCAGGCCGCGCCTCTGGCTCCGATGTTGCGTTTGGAGATATTGTCGATGTCCCCGGTGGCATGCACGGTACCGTCCGCTTCGTTGGTACTGTCCAAGGGAAAAGGGGCACTTTCGCTGGTGTTGAGCTGCACCCGGACTTTGCAACACGCGGCAAGAATAATGGCGATGTTGATGGGTAAGCTAGAGCCCGCAACTGGTTCATCCTAGGCCCTTGTGTGTAATTGTGCTGACAGAATCGTGACAGGGTGTCATATTTCACCACCACCGTCCCAGGCGCAGGCATCTTTCTGCCTGTGTCCAAGGCACTGGTACGGCGCGAACCGATCTCCTCGTTTCCCTTGACTCCCACGGCTAGCACATACGGCGGTCTGAGACCCGGAACCCAAAACTCGATCAACTACACACCCCCGACCCCCGGTTTGCCCAAGTTCAGTGCCTCCGTTGGCCCCAGCGCCCGTGCCGCGAGTCCTCAAGGCAAGCGGGCCACGAGAACCTCACTGCCGCGTGCCGACTCCCCTGTGCGCCGGATGCAGATGACTCCCGGACCCAGGCCGTCCATGACCACTCCTGGAAAGTCACAGCCTGGGAGGTATGGCAGCCCTACGAACCGCTTTGCTCAGAGCGTGCGGGGGACCGCGGGGGACCCAAGCAAGAAGCTGTCCAAATTGGATCGCAAGCCTAGCATTGGACCGCGAAGTATCTCTGCTTTAGGATCCATCTCCGGTCTGGAAGATGATATCACCCCCATGGGAGTACAGCGAACAATGACGAATGGCAGCATGGGATCAGTCTCGTCGTTCAGCATGAAGCTTCGCCCCGCTTCACGCGCCGCCGCCGCCAACGCTGCAAATGAGGAGGAGATTGAGCGTCTCCGATCGCAACTCGAAGAGCGTGAACAGCAGCTCAAAGAACAGTCGTCCACTTTGTCTGATATGGAGAGCAGCCTCGTCGAGCTACAAGGACTTATGGAGAACGCCGACGCCCCGCCCGCACACAGACGGAACAGCTTGGACGACAAGGACACATCACAGCTCAGGCATTTGCTACGGGAAAAGACGGAAAAGATCGCCATGCTCACTTCGGAGTTTGATGCGCACCGAGCAGACTTTCGAAGTACTATTGACACGCTCGAATTAGCAAGCACTGAGACGGAGCGTGTCTACGAGAAGCGGATAGAGGAGCTGATGGCAGATGTCCGAGAGCTGGAGTCCCGAAACGTTGACGTTGACTCTGTGACCAGCCAATTCAAACAGCTGGAAGAATTTGTTCAAGAGCTTGAGGATGGCCTCGAGGATGCTCGAAGAGGTGAGGCCGAAGCCCGTGGCGAGGTTGAGTTTTTGCGCGGTGAAGTCGAACGAACGAGGACAGAACTGCGCCGCGAACGTGAAAAGGCATCCGCTGCCACCGCCGGCAACAATAGCGAACCTACCGTATCTTCTAAGGAGTTGGAGCAGAAGGACGACGAGATTAGGGGACTCAAAGCCATCATCCACTCCCTTAGCCGAGACAGTATTCCCGGTGCGGAAGCGAGGACGCCTACGCAGCGACCTGGCTCCTTTATGGGGGGCGACGTTGAGATCAAGATCAACCTCGAGCGACAAGTTGCCGAACTGCAGACGCTCCTCGAGAAGAAAAACAACCGGGAGGAGGAACTGCAGCAGGAAGTCGAGTCACTCCGCCAGGGAGGGAATGCTCCTGCAAACAGAAACTCGCTGAGAGACTCCCGCGACACGGTCGTTCTCGCCAAGGCTTATGAGGCTCGCTCTCCTGAGGCTGTCCACAAGCGACGAGCTAGCACCCTTGACACGATGGCCGAGAGCGATGTCTACTCCAACGCTACTGAGACCAGCACCCTTTGGTGTGAGATTTGCGAGACTAACGGCCACGACATCCTTACTTGCACCAACATGTTCGGTCCTGACGGTTCTAAGACCAACGGCGACATGCAAATGGATGACGATGTCGCCCACGATGACCTGAAGCCTCACACTCCGACTGGGGATGACGCCCCTGCGCCCCTTTCTACTATGAAGCTTAAGAACCCTGGGCTTCCCTCCCCCAATGTCAGAATTCTGCCCAATCCAATGGAGTCTGGCCCTGTGGCAGGCAAGGAGAGTGGCATCATGGACCCGGACAAGTGGTGCGCCGTGTGTGAGCGTGATGGTCATGACAGCGTCGATTGCCCTTTTGAGGATGCATTTTAATTCCCAGGGTATATCCCGTTCCAAACAACATATGCAAATACCCACCTTGGTTGGAAGAGAGATGAAGATCATGACACGACCCTTGCGAAAAAAGCCAGGTGGAAGAAGCTTGACTATGCTTGGTGTGAATGGGCGTGATGAATTTCGCCTCATGCATGCATGCGCCTCTTTTTTTTTTTTTGGTCTTGTTTCTTGGTCTTGTCGCCTTGAATCAGACTTGTTCGCGGGCATTCGTTGGGCTGAGCATTTTTAGTGATACCATACCCCTTTTTTATGTTAGGCTTGAAGCCATGTTCTGCTTCGATAGGACCTTTGTAATAGTACATGACATGGTTATGTTCATACGATGTCTCTTGTGCCAATTGCTTAGAGTGAATGCCGGCTTTACATTCAAGCGTGAAGCTGTTGTTCTCCTTGTTCCCTTGCTCCAATGGATGAGCCGTGCGTCACTTACACAACCAACTTTGTCGTACACCTTGAAGGAGGGAAAGACTATTGGCGCAACCCAGACCAAATCCAAATATGGCTGCGACACGTTCAATATGATATCGTTTACGACGATCGCGTGGTTGACGGCGCCACCTGGACGCGCTCGCCACGCATACTATGCCACCACCGGGCACCCGTCCACATCTCACCGTCCCATTCCCCCACAATATGCCGGTACTTGTGAAGAAACCAGATGCTCGGCTCCCAGCAACGGGCGTCCCAGGGCACAGCGACACCCATACCGAGCGTATCATGTTGAGAGCCCCAGCATATCATGCCAGCAAGAAGGTCCTGGCAGAGCACGTCCTCGTCAATGAGAGGGGGGTCGTGGTCTAGCGCTTTGAGAATATTTTCGCGGAAGGATTTGAAGGGGAGAACGTCCTGCCTTGCGTCAGTTGCTGAGATACGCTGGCGTGGCGAATAGCATGGGCGAGCGCACAATGTAGGGGTGGTGAGCAATCGTCAACTGTAAGTCACAGGGACGCAGATCCGGCGTTAGATTGCGGAACTTTGCTCTGACGACGGAGAGCTGGGACGGGTGATAGCCGATCTCGGGCCCGAGACCGAAGATACTCCATCCCTCGTCGACAAGGAGGGGTTCGACATTGCCCATGCCGAGGGCATAACAGTTGGCGAAGAGGGCGCTGAAGAGCCCGGTGTTCATGACGTATTGGTTGGGTGTCCGGGAGGGGCCGGCGGCCGCGGCGAGGCTGAGGGCGAGGGAGAACTGCAAGGCTTCGAGCTGAAGTTTTGTAGGGGAGCCGGCGTGGCTGGACTGGGAAAGTAGGACGGGGGAGCTTTTGGACAGTTGTTGAAGATGTAGTGTAATAGAAGAGGGGGGTGGTGATGGCGGGTTGGTGGTGTCTTTGGTTTGTTGCTGGAGGAGTCGGATGAGATCCCGCTTTTGGTTTAGAGAGAGGGTTTCTACTCCCTGTAGGACTTTGGAAAGAGCCTCGTCATTGTTCCGTGAAGCTGGAGGGGGAGGGACGGGGAGGGTAGTCCAGTCATTGACTATGAAAGGGTGTAGTTGAGAGCTAGGGTTGTGCTCAGGAGCAGCATGTTCATCGATACCCGGGAGATTCGTGTTGACGACAGAGCCGATATGGGACGTTGCCGAATGCAAGACAACCGGATTTTCCGCAGGGATGGTATCGTTGTCATTCACGGAAGCACTTGCATTGATATCGCCGCTTTTATGACCAGAACCGAGACCGACGTCATCGGGGTCTAGGAGTTGATTCAAAAGCGCCAGTTTCTGCTTCCGTTTCTCACCTGCCGCCGAGATACTGTCAGACACCTACATCGAGCACTGAGCACGGATTTTACAGAGAGACGGGGACGTACGGTAGTTGTGGCTAGCTACTCTGTTCTGTTCCCGCCGCGCCTCAGTCAGGCGCCTGGGAGCTGGCTTTTTGGATGCCGTTTCCATGGATGGCTACAGGACAGATCCACAGGGAAGGTCTTGAAGTAAAGCCACCTCAGCCAGTATGGCGTTGAGTAAGCCTAGACACGCGCTATAAAGAAGGATAGCAGTGATGGGTGACGGCGGCAGCTTCGGGGAAGGATGTCGATATTCCCGGGGTCGGAGCGGGATGGGCCCGGAGCAAGCTGAGGTGTGACGTCAAACCCGGACGCGGCTGGAGCGGATTCCAACTTGTGACCTGACTCGTTGCCTCCGAACGGAAAACTCTATGTTGGATATTTCATCCGGGTCTTTCAAGTTCCTGGATCGATAGAGCGTTTGAACTAAATCAAGCCACGGGACAAACGCCCATTCAGTGTTTGCCAGTTTGGGGCCTAGAACTTGGGGCTGGACCCGGGGGCTCTTGTATCACATTGCTGAGTGAGTGATCAATGGGAGGCAGGCTTTGTTTGCTTCTTTGGCTGCTATTTGTACATCACAGCCCTTTTTCAAGCTACAAATAAATGTCTCCGGCTAATTACGGATGGCTACAGTGCCATTACTGATAACCGAGCCAGTATGCCTTGGGTGAGACTGGGACAAATGGCTTCACTTTCTACCTAAGCGTGGCGCATCGGCCAAGGGCTTTTGTTCGGGTGCGACCCAAACAGGCCTCGCCCGTGCTACTCCAGTGGACTTGGTGGACAAGCCAAGTGGAGCCCGGCCATCGGACCCTGCGGCTTGTGAAAGAAAAAAAAAAGAGAGAGATTCTCGGTTTCTCACCCAGGATTTACGGCGGTACTTGCACCGCCGTACCTTTTGGGGGCGGCGTTGGGGTACCATCCATGTTAGTGGTGTACCTCGGCCAGTAGCCTCGTTCCTTTCAAATGGAAGCTGAGGCTGTGGGGGATAAAGGTACATGGAGTTGTACCGAAGAAAAGGGAGGGGGTGAGGGAAACAAAGGGAAAGGTACATATGTCAGGCAAGCAGTTGCAGACGAGTGAGTGCGGTCCTCCTGCTTATGTTTGTCCTTTTTGCATCTGCATCTCTATCCCGTCTGCATCTGCCGGCTTGCTGCTTGGTAATGGAACGAGCGATTGCTTCGGCCTGTATCCCGTCGGTTCTCTCTCAGCCGGTAGACGGGGCGCCTGGGGCAGTAGGATGTACCGCTCCTGGGCGTCCAGTACAAGCCCGCTAGGTACATCCCCAGGCCCCCGGCACTTCAGGTGGGCGCAGTGGAGGCAGCAAAAGGCACGCCGGGCGGATGTCGTTTTAGGGGGGAGCAAACCTGGAAGTCATGCATTATCAGCACCGCCACGGAATCGACTTTCTTCCACACAATTCCATGAGGCGCGCGCTCCGCAGGCCGACGACCCTGCCTGCAGCCTCCCTTCTCAAAACCCGTCCGCCCAGTCCCCAGCGCCTAATCTCGACCTCGACGTTGTTAATCAAAGAACCTCTCTGTGCTTGCTCTCTCTGAGTCGCGGCAATTTCAACTTCTTTCTCTTTCTCTTCCTCTTCCAACCCGCGCATTCTTCCTCACTGCTCTGCACTGCGACTTCCAAGTCCTCAGTCTCCTCCTCCCCACTCTCTCAACATCGTCGTCATCCAACCCCTCCGATTTATCCAGTCAGAAAAAGAGACAGAAACCCGTGCAGCCTGCCGCAGCCCCGCTGTCCGAGTTCGAGATACGCTGCCGTGGACAAGGTACGGACAAATCTCAACAAGCCCCTCTCTCTTCCTTTCCATAAAGGCTCTCTTGCTGTTCTCTCGTCATCTTTTGCGCCCCATTGTCGCTCGCTGTTTGGTTGCTGTCGTTGGCTTCGCTGCACCCACAGCCCGCTCTGTCATCCTCGGCGCTCGCATCGCCGCCCGCATCGCCGCCCGCATCGCCGCCTTGCGCTTTTGTTTGCTTCATACGTCGGCTCTTACTAATTCGACCTCTCTCTTCAGAGTCCCCCTCCTCTCACCACATCCTTCCTCCCTCGCAATCCGACTTTTAGAACCCCCCCAAACCAACCGCAAACATGGTCAAAGAGACAAAGCTTTACGAGACTCTCGGTGTATGTTGCTTCTTTCCTCCTCCCTCCCACAGACCTCTCCTAACGTACCTTGATCTCTAGGTCTCCCCGACAGCCACCGAGGCCGAGTTGAAGAAGGCCTACAAGGTCGGTGCTTTGAAGTACCATCCTGGTGAGTTACCCTTTGCCATCCATTCGCGACCCTTCACCTGACCCCTTCCAGATAAGAACGCCCACAACCCCGCCGCCGAGGAGAAGTTCAAGGAGGTCTCCCATGCCTACGAAATCCTCTCCGATTCCCAGAAGCGACAGATTTATGACCAATATGGCGAGGCCGGCCTCGAGGGTGGTGCTGGCGGTGGTGGTATGGCCGCTGAGGACCTGTTCGCTCAGTTCTTCGGCGGCGGCGGTGGTGGCTTTGGTGGTGGCCTTGGCGGCATGTTCGGCGGCATGAACCAGCGCGGCCCCCCTAAGGCCCGAACCATCCACCACACTCACAAGGTCTCGCTTGAGGATGTCTACCGTGGTAAGATCTCGAAGCTAGCTCTTCAACGGTCCATTATCTGCCCCAAGTGCGAGGGTCTCGGCGGTAAGGATGGTGCTGTTAAGAGGTGTACTGGCTGTGATGGCCATGGCATGAAGACCATGATGCGCCAGATGGGCCCCATGATTCAGCGATTCCAGACCGTCTGCCCCGACTGCAACGGTGAGGGCGAGATCATCAAGGAGAAGGACCGCTGCAAGCAATGCAACGGCAAGAAGACCATCGTCGACCGCAAGGTCCTCCACGTCCACGTCGACAAGGGTGTCCGCACCGGCACCAAGGTCGAGTTCCGTGGCGAGGGTGACCAAGCGCCTGGCGTCCAGGCTGGCGATGTTGTCTTTGAGATTGAGCAGAAGCCTCATCCTCGCTTCACTCGCAAGGAGGACGACCTTCTCTATAACTGCGAGATTCAGCTCGTTACTGCTCTTGCTGGCGGCACCATCTTCATTGAGCACCTCGACGAGCGATGGCTCAGCATTGACATTCTCCCCGGCGAGGCTATTGCCCAAGGCACGTCTCTCACCACAGAAACCCCACGTTTTGACCAACAAACTAACTCTTCCGCCAGATGCTGTCAAGATGGTCCGTGGCCAGGGTATGCCCGCCCCCCGCCACCACGACCACGGAAACCTTTACATCCAGTTCAACGTTAAGTTCCCCGAGAAGAACTGGACCGACGATGAAGCTGCCTTCGAGTCTCTCCGAAAGATCCTTCCCTCTCCTTCTTTGCAGAACGTTCCCCCGGCTGAAGCTATGACCGAACCCGCGGACCTTGAAGATCTAGATGGGCAGACCCAGAACAAGGTCTTCGGCAACGCCGACGGCATGATGGATGATGACGACGAGGATGGTCACCCCGGTGGTGAGCGCGTGCAGTGCGCTTCGCAGTAAATGCCCAACTCATGGGCACCCATCCCTCAATTGGGCACACAAACAACATCGGCGTTGGGACGGCGTCCACTTCTGGCGCGTCCCCTCTTCAGGGCCAATATATATCAATCGCGTGGGGAACAACAGAGCGGTTGAGTGTGGACGTTGAGGCGCCGTTTGTCCGACGTCGCCTAATCATTACTCTTCTCGACGATACCAACAACACGGGAGGGCAAATTTTCTCCCTTCAGCGCAGTGATGATCAATGGGGTAGCAGCGGATAGTGAGGGGGGGGGGTAGNNGGGCGTGGAAGGGGAAGACGGTGGTGATATACGCACTTGATGGATCGTGTTTCGGTGTGGTGGAGCATTCGATCTAACTGGAAGGCGTTTGGAGGTCATAGACGATTCAATGAGTTTGGTAGTTGCAGACGTAGACCATGAACATGACGATTTCTGTGACTCACATCTTCCCCTTTGCACATCGCGTAATCAAGCGTATCTCAGATGGTCTGGTCAGTACATGATGTAAAAGAGATATCACCTAGACTATTCTCAGCCATCTGTCTATATGTAAACAATGAGGACTAGTAACTAGAGGAATGACATGTTTACTCATAATTTCATAATTTGGCAATGCCACTCCGTAGCCTATGCTTCCTGCGCTTCCTGCGCTTCCTGCACTTCCTGCTGTTCATCACTTTGTTCCTCACCCTGGTCTGTGGGCTGCTTGCGCAGACTCTCCGTGTTGTATAGTAATCCCCGAATCACTGTCTCCTGTAGATCCGACTCTTCCGCCTCTAGGTCTCCATCGCTCACAAAACCCGTCGTGCCAACAGCTAACTTCTCATCCGTCATAATCAAAGAGTAGATCGCGAGGCTCTTCACGTGGGTCTGCTCGCCGGCGTCGACGGCAGTGATGATCTTAGGTGGCTCGCCGTCCCTGGCTGGTTTGAAGGCAATGCTTATGGGTTTGCCGGGAAGCTGGATGATCGATGGATGGTTGAGGTTGTTATCCTCGGTAAGTTTCCAGGAAAAGATCGCTCGGATGCTGGATTATTTTAGGATCGTAGTCTTAGAAGGGATTTCCGCAAGTACTTACTCCTCGCAAATTGCGACGACGTAGGTGAGGTTCCCTGTCTCACTGGGATAGACAAAGGTCTCAAGGCCGCAGACAGCGACCTTGGCCAGCTCGGGGATAATCTCTTGCGCGAGCGACAAGATGCTCTTCTTCGACAGGAGCTTGGATGACTTCCAGTCCCAAAGAAACAGGTCCTCGTCTCCGCCCCCTGAAATGAGCACCTCCCCTTTGGAAAGGGGGATGGTCATGACACTCACAAACTCCTTGTGACCAAAGCAAAATCCCTCAATAACATGCGCCTGCGGAATGTACCTTGATGCCCGGATGTGCTCGTCTCGGTCAGCCGTCAAGATGTACCTTTGACCGTCGCTCTCGCCCAGCACGAGTGAAGTCAGCATGGAGACATGCCCCAGCAACAGGGTGAGTTCAAAATCGGGGCCTTCAGCCTTGACATCTGCATCGGTTTTAGACCGCGTGGCAAGCTCCATCTGACGCTGCTGGTTGTTGAGAGCCCGAAGATTGCGCTGTGAGTGCACCGTCTTGGTGTTTGCCTGCAGCTTGACGGCGGGCTTGGACGCCACCGGCGCAGGGGTAGATGGCTGAGAGGTGGAGGGAGAAGGAGTGGTCGCAATAAGAGGCAGCGCATAAACGTCGCCGAACTTGTCGGCGCAGATGATCTGGGAGTCCGGAGCAATGGCGACGGAGCTGGGACGCTTGGGCATGGTTCTACGAGCATGTTAGTAAAGCTGCGCAGAGTCTTGGTTGCCAAAGATCGCGTCTTCTCACCGTCGGCTAAGCTGAGCAAGTTGACCCTTTCCATCATGCTCAAAGACCCAAATCGACTTGTCGTGACCGGTGATGGCCAGCAGATGAGCTCCGTCTCCTGTACTTGTCAGATGTGTGATGACGGGACGGTCCGGGACCTTTGAGATCTGGATATCCTTGCGCGACTGTTTGTTTTGCTTGTTCTTGTTCTTGTTCTTTTTTCCCTTCTGATTTGACCTTCCCTTGTCATTCTTCTCCCCTGAGCCCTCTGCAGCGTTGGACGCTTGTGCCGTTTCTTCACCAGTGGGCTTGTCGGCGTCGTCCTCTGGCTTCTCCACGCGCTGCCTCTTAGCTGGTGGCTCATCACCGTCGCCTCCTTCGGCAGCCTCAGGCGCTGAAGTCGCTGGGTTCTTATTTGCGACTGCATCAGCGATGGTATTGACCGCGGCGTCTACTTTGTCGACATCTAGGTGCTTCCATGTCGAAAGATGAGTCCCGTCATCCAGGCTGAATGAGTGGATCTTGCCTCCCCGGGCGCCGAAGAGAACATTTCCACTGACGTGGAGAACGTTGTACGGGATCTTCATCTTGCGCTTTGATATGGGCTTCCAATGGCAATATATTGGCACCGTGACATGGGTTGTGGATAATTAGTTGACTTCGCAAAGGGCATCTCTTCGGCGCAAAGCTCTCGACACCGCCAAGAGAAAAAAAAGATACATCGCCAATGTACCTTCACCAGCTTCAGACCCGCTAATATTCCTAAAAAGGACTAGTTCCTCTAAGCCCTAAGCCAACCTCCAACACACATTTTTCTGCCGGTGTTGCTCAAAATCGGAAATTTCTCTTTCACGACAACTTCCAACTCCCACATACACACCATTATACCCCGACACTTGCCCTTAAACAACCTGCCTTCAACAGAAAGAAGATATGGGGGGCAAGACTGATAACAAGGCTGGCTACTTCGACAAGCTCAAGGGCTTGTTGGAGGAGTACAACAGCATCTTCATCGTTGAGATCGACAATGTCAGCTCTCAGCAGATGCACGAGATCCGTCTCGCGCTCCGCGGCAAGGGTGTTGTCCTGATGGGAAAGAACACCATGGTACGAGCACCCATTGCTCCTCTTGCGCTGAAAAACAAATCACTAATGCCTCAATTAGGTCCGCCGAGCCTTGAAGACCTTCCTCACTGACTCCCCCGACTACGAGCGCCTTCTGCCCCACGTCCGTGGCAACGTCGGTTTCGTTTTCACCAACGAGGACCTCAAGGAGATCCGAGATCTCATCTTGGCCAACAAGGTTGCCGCCCCCGCTCGTGCTGGTGCTCTCGCTCCCGCCGATGTCTGGGTCCCTGCTGGCAACACCGGCATGGAGCCCGGCAAGACCTCTTTCTTCCAGGCTCTCGGTGTCCCCACCAAGATTGCCCGTGGTACCATTGAGATCACCACCGATCTCAAGCTCGTTGAGGCTGGCTCTAAGGTCGGTCCCTCTGAGGCTACCCTGCTCAACATGTTGAACATCTCGCCATTCACCTACGGTATGGGCATCTCCCAGGTCTACGACCAAGGCCAGACCTTCCCTCCCAGCGTCCTCGACATTGGTGAGGAGCAGCTCCTTGCTACTCTGGCCTCTGTCATTACCACCATTGCCACCATCTCTCTGGCCATCAACTTCCCTACCCTTCCCTCGGTCATGCACTCCGTCGTCAACTCGTACAAGAACGTCCTTGCCGTTGCCGTCGCTACTGAGGTGTCCTGGCCCGAGATTGAGCAGCTCAAGGACCGCATCGCCAACCCCGACGCCTACGCGTCTGCCGCTCCCACTGCCGCTGCTGGTGGTGCCGCTGCCGCCACTGAGGAAGTTGCTGAGGAGAAGGAGGACTCTGAGGAGGAGGACGATGAGGGCTTCGGTGGACTCTTGTATGTGCCCCTCCCCAAAACTATTGACGATTCACCCACTAACCAAGTCGCAGCGACTAAATGTAGTCGCATGGTGATGATCGGCCGGCTTTCAGGAATTTGGTTGGGTTTACGAGACATGGATCTTGAAATGGTACATATATCGTCTGCTGGACAATTAAACCTGTCACGACGGTCACAACATTGCGTGCCCCATGCCGTGACAATACCCGGAATATGCTTATGCAACCAATCAGCCCCCCTGCTTCAAAAGGTTAGTCAAACGCTCGTGTTTTACTTGTTGCCCTTATTTCCGGATGATTATACAATGATTCAGAGCTTTTTAACCCTGATTTCTACTGAAGACACCCATCAACATTCTATGACGGACATTCCCACAATCATATGTTTTGACTATTGCTTTGAGTGGTATCAAGGCTAACATTCAATTCTATCACAGGTCTCCATATTCACTTAACTGGTTCTCATCGTACATCGTGTGACTCCCGTATCATCCGCCATCACCCGTCCCGGCCTGTCCCGGGTTATGCCCTATCCCAAGCGACTACGTGGAATGATCCAAAACTTGCCGTGCCATGCCGATTGCCGTCTCCGGCAGTCCTGCCAGTCTTGCGACTTTCAGGCAATGGCTCTCCCGGTTAACTCCCTTTCGTAGTTTGTGTACGTAGACGAACCCGCCCTCACCATCCTCCACATCTGTGCAGTACATCTGGACGGGCCCACGGTTCACGTCGCAAAGCCCCTCAGCTGCGGCGAGGTCCGCAACTCCATGGAAGTGTGTCGCAAATAGTGTCCGGCACTGGTTGACGGTGGCCAGGTGATGTAAGCATGCAAAGGCAACAGCTGTGCCGTCCTCTGGTGTCGTTCCTCGGCCGATCTCGTCCATGATGACGAATGATCGCGGGGTCGCATGCTTGAGGATCTGGGCTGTCTCGAGCATCTCGACCATGAAGGTGCTCTGATTCCGGTATAAGTTGTCCGCCGAGCCGACGCGGCTGAAAAGGGCGTCGACGACGCCCAGTTCTGCGTACGACGCCGGTACGTAGCAACCAATCTGCGCCAGGATAGTGATGAGGGCGTTCTGGCGAAGGAATGTACTCTTGCCTGCCATGTTGGGACCCGTGATGAACCAGACACGGCCATCCTTTGGTGAGCCGACCAAACAGTCGTTACGAACGAAGCTCCGGCCCTGCTCGAACAGGCCGCCCTCGACGGTGGGATGTCGGCCGCCGACGATGGTGTGACACGTAGTGTTATTAAGTATCGGGCGCACGAGATTCTGCTCGAGAGCTAGGTTGGCGAAGGAGGTGGCGACATCGAGCTCGTCAAGAACGGCGGCATTGCGGCGAAGCTTGACGAGATTGCGGACAACGTGCTCGCGGAGGGAGTGGAAGACGGCTTGCTCTTCGGCTCGGATCTGGACGCGTACCTGGTCGAGGCGCTGTCCGAGGGCGGTCCACTCGTCGAGGTGGAAGGACCGTGTCGAACGGCTGACAGACAGCGCTCTGATGTTGGCGAGGGTTTTGATGTCCTTTCCCTTGACGTGGGCGATGTGGCCGAGGCCCGGTGTCCAGCGGAGGGTGAGAGTCGAGGCACCGAAGCGTTCGCGCATCGTCTCGTTGAGCTCGACCTTTTCCTGGAGGAGAGCGCTGAGCTCGGCGTGCAGCCGCTTGAGGGAGCGGCTAGCAGCCGGCTTCATGATCCAGGCATCGTTATCGTCGGCGTAGTACTCCCGGATGGAGGTGGGACGCTTCCGCTTGCCTTTGGGCAGGGTGGCTGCGGCGTCTTCTTGCGAGCCCTCGCTGCTTACGATGTCTTCGGCGAGAGCTATCATCTGGCTGGCCTCAGTGCCTTCGACTTGGTGCCGCTGGACAATACCATCTTCGTCGATTGCGTCCCTGATGCGGCGGGCGAGCTTCACGGGCTCGGTCAGGCTTATGCGGAAGGTTAAAGAGGCAAGGCAGTCAGGGGTGGCAGCATCGGCAGCAACGGACGAGGCATCTTGGAGGAGAGCAACGATGTCCTGGGTGGTAGTGATGGTGTTGGCAAGGCCGAGAAGGTCGTCGGCATCACCTCGACCAAGGGCAAACTTCTGGACTAGGCGCTGGGAGTCATAACTCCGGCGCAGTAGAAGTACTACTGAGTCACGGAGATCTGGGTCGGAGATGAAGCGGGCGACGAGATCTTGTCTGGCAGTGATGACGTCTAGGGACGTCGAGGGCGCGCTCACCCACTCGTTGAGCAGGCGGGCGCCACTCTTGGTAACGGTGCGGCGGATGGCATGCAGAAGGCTGCCCCGGAAGGCACCGTCGCGAATGGTCTGCTTAACCTCTAGAGCGCGAAGGCTGTTCTTGTCAATGGCCATGATCTGCATGTTCTCATGCCGCAGCGGGGGCTGCAGTTTCATGCTGGTGCCCTGCAGGCGATCCTTCACGTAGTTGAGGACCAGGCCGACGGCGAGGACCTCTTGAGGGGAGAAGGCAGCGGCGGCGGCGGGGGGCAGGGGTGCCTCGAGCATGGGGATCCAGTCGGAGGGACATAGCAGGCCACCCTGGGGCGAGTAGGTGATGATGTGACGGTCGTCGGCCAGGAGGGGGAAGACAGCGTGGTGCGGGTGCGCTTCCAAATCTTGGTCAAGGACGAGCTCGCGCGGACAGAGTCGGGAAAGGATCGCTGGGAGGGATGCGAGATTGGCTTGCTGGGTGCCAAAGGAACCCGTCGAGAGATCGAGCCATGCCAGGCCGAGTGGCACGTCCTCGAGGGAGGCAACGGAGACAACGGGATGGGCAACAGCTGAGGCGGGCGAGTGGGCTGATGATGGTGATGCAGCAGCGGCCACTCTTAGGGTTGGGCTGCCGCTGTCGTTACCACTGTCGGTATTACCGCTGCCGTTGCTCCGCACTCCTCCGCCGGCGGGATGATGCTCAGGGATGTGGATGGCCATGACATAATTATTGGCATAGGGGTCCATGAAGTTCTCGTCGATCAGGGTCCCGGGCGTGATGATACGGGCGACTCGACGGTCGTGCAGCAGCCCTCCCGACTTCACCTTGTCCAAGGCCGACTTGGGGAACTCTTCGGCCACGGCGACATGGCGGTTGAGGTCTTGGACGAGAATCTTGAGGAAGCGGTCCAGCTGGAAGAAGGGGAACCCGGCCTGTGGAGGATTGTTTTATTAAAAGCATGTGCGTTTGTGTGTGTGTGTGTGTGTGTGTGTGTGTGTGTGTGTGTGTGTGTGTGTGTGTGTCTATGGTCTATGGGTGTATCTGGAGGTGACCTTCTGGGCATGTCCGAGTCGGTGTGGTGGTAGTGGTGAAAGAGGAGGAGGAGAATGGATATGTTTGGGGTCTGGACTTACCATGGGCACATTGCCAGCATTCGTCCTCTTGAACGCCACCTTGAGATTGAGCAAGGGTCCATACTCCTCGGCGTGCTCAAAGTACAACTCATAGAAGCCACCAACACGCGTCAGCAACACACAGTTGTTGAACTTGCGCATGTTCTGGCGTGCCTGGAGCACGACGGTAGGATATGCCGGCTCATCCTGGGGTAGCGGATCGAGGGGCTGCGATGGCGGCGATGGTGGTGACGGCGACTGGGCGGGCCTAGGCAGGATGAGGCCCTGGGGTAGGTCCGAGAGCTTGACGGTGGCTTTCGTCTTCTTGCCCCTGGTCTGGAGGACCTGGCAATGGGGAGATGCTAGCGGGAGGAATCGCGCGAGAGGGATGCTCAGCCCAGGGCGACGAGGCCGAGGCTGAAGGTGGCGGAGATTGTGGAGGGAAAGACGGGGATACGGGTCCCGGCAGGAGTAGGACGACGAGGATAATGAGGGATGAGAGGAGATAACAGAGGAGGAGAGACGAGATGTGAGACGAGAGACGTCATCATGGGCGTGTTGATGAGCTGTGTAAGTCGTGTTCGCTGTGCTAGCGCTAGCAGCTATGGTCGACAGAGCCGCAGCGAGAGGGGTAGCTTGGTCTCGAGCTTGAAGAGCATCAACAACAACACCAGCGGCTCGTGATACCGGTCGTGTCATTGGCCTTGATGATGTTACCGGTCGCAGTGTTACTGGTCCAGGTGGTGGCGCCAACAACGGTGCCTGCGTCGACGCTTGTGCATCCGCGTCCGCATACGCATCTCCAGTCGTGGTTGAAACAGACACAGACACAGACCCAGATGCGGTGGCCGATGGTGCCAGGGGCTGTAGATGGCGGACACGGGGCCAACCATGCAGGCGAAACATCAAGATGAGCTGTTTGGGGATCGATTCTCGGGCTCGATGTGCTGTTACGGGGAATCACGCAGTGGGTATCAAGTGGCTCCCGTCACGTTGAAGGTGTTGGAACGGAGGGTTGGAGTGAGAAGAAGGGTGCATGTATGTGTGTGTGGGTGTGGGTGTGGGTGTGGGTAAAAACAAGGCTCACGCAGGGCTCACGCAAGGCTCGCGCAGGGCTTGCAAGGCTCATCTACTGCAAACTCCCGACATACGTTCGTGAGTTCCATGTCCCAAGCGTGCACAAAAATGACAAATGGCAGAGATTGGTGATGAAGGAGACGGGTTACATAGTATTACTGTTACTAGCTAGTGCTGTCATGGATGCAAGTGGGCGGGCGGAGGGGCCATCCCTACCTACCCAGCGGAGAGCCGGGGACGTGGTGACTGGTGCGCCGAAACAACGAGCGGGAGAGAAGACACCAGAAGGAAGGAAAAAGAAAAAGGAACCGAAAAAGCAAACTTCAAATAAAGTGGTTCCCGATATAGATTGTAAGTAACAAGCCGGACGAGCCATCCGAACGGGGCCATGCTACGATATTTCCCTTGTGTGACGTTGGATTGTGCGATAGTGGACGATCATCGACAAGAGCAGACAAGGATTGTGGAGCGCGCGGTGTGGCCACAGCCCAAGGGACCAAGGGACTAATTTACACTAAAAGTCCCCCCCCAGGAACCCATAGATGATGGAACGAACCCACGGCCCCTCTGGGGGAGGAGGGGAGGAGCCCGGGAACGACGAGGCGACCTACAGGGAGATTTACGGAGATATTTCTGGAGTGGCGGCGCGGGAGCCCGTGAGCGAACAGCGCATGTAGCGGGTGGAATGGAGCGGAATGGGCCCATGGAGGCGCCGACAAACAGCGGGTGCTAACGGCGGTGCTGGCGCCGCATGGAGGCCGGCAAACGGGCAGCGAGGACAGTGGGAAAACATGGAGGAGGGGAAGAAACCGGGTTCGGTGTCCGGCCGTCAGCTGTCGGGCTGTGCGTGAATGCCTCCATTCAAAACCTGGATGGGATGAGGGGATGAGATGGAGATGGCCAGGGTCGTATGTACTATGTAGTCACAGATAACCCGAGACACCTCAACCAGAGGACAACTCACAGTAGAGGGAGGACATCCAGGTTGATGGCCGTCCGGGCAATGACAGCTCAGGCCGGTGGGGAGCCGTTCAGCGGTCGACAGGTTTATCGTCCCAGGGTGAGGAGGTTGTGCCGTGCCGTAGGTTAGCTGCCCTCCATGCAGCGAGCTGGACCCTAGACGCCCTGTAGGTACCTAAGGGATGGAAGGCTGTACTTCGAAGCGCCTGTCGACCCGGGCAACTGGGTGGTGGTGCCACCAGCAAAAGCCCCGAAGGACGGGGACGGGAGGGGAAGGGCCCTGGAGATTCCGAATGGAATGGAACGGTCAGCGCGAGATCAGGGCGAAAGAGACGGGCGAGGACGCTCGCTTGGGGCAGTCGTCCCGGGAGATTCCAGTGGAGTGGTGACAGCGCCAGTGACAGCGGGTGGCATGGAGGACAGTTGATGGAGGACCGCTTGTGACAGTGGCATGGAGCGAGTGGAGGACGGCCCCCCAGCGGTGACAGAAGAGGTTGGCAGCTTGGAGATGGACCTCTTGGGATCCGATCGAAGGAATCTAAAAACAGCCCAGCCCGGGCAGTCAGCCCAGTGCAAGATACAAGATACGATACAGAGTCAGATCACCAAAACCCAGAGGCGGTCTCTCCCTGGAGCAAGAAAGAAAGCAAGAACTCGCATCCCAATTCCATGCGCTATGGCCCCATGCCGGCGTCATCAGCATCCCCTCGCAGGCTCAGCACGCCTCACCTACGAATCAATCAATGGATGCCTTCATGCCTTGATACCAGCAGGTATTTGTAGACTAGACTAGAACTACGGAGTGCTGTGCCGGTGGGTGGTAGCTTGCTGTAGTAATGCCTAATGCCGTCTTGTTCGTTCGGCGGACGCCTTGCCTGGCCGGGCCCTGGTGTGTGCCCGCTGTGCCCGCTGTGCTGTGCCGCCTACAGTGAACTGCAGCGGGTGTGTATAGGATCGTACCGAACGCGCACAAACTGGTGCCTTTTCCCTCCCCCAACGTCGCCCAGCTCGTCCCAGCTCGTCCCAGAAACGCGGCCCCGGCCTGCACAACGACGGAGCAGCAATGGCACATAGTACGGCATAGATTGGGCGTGACCGAGAATGCCCTCGGTGCATCCCCCCCGGCCCGCCAATGGCGCGCGACCTGGGTGCTGCTGGCATAAGCATATCTGACGGCACTCACCCAAGTCGCGGGGTCGGCGTGGGCCGATTCTCGGGAGCCTCAGACCATTTTGGATCCGCTGCCACACGTTTTCTCGCCAGACCCCTGGACCCTCTGATGGCCGCATCTGTCGATTGTGACCACCCTACGCCCACGGGGAGCCCACCACGGCCAAGTCCTTCGAGTCCGCCTGAGTCCCCGGCTCCCATCCTATATATCCCCTTTGTGCGCGGCCAGATAGCCCCAACGTCTGTCTATTCTCCCGTTTCTAGTCTTACACCACTTCGTCGTCTCCTTGGCTCCCCCTGGATAAAACCGCCGTCTCCTCAACTGAAGACCAAAATCAAGCGTCCAAAACACCATCCACTTACATCAGAAACACTTACACCCCAAAACCTCCCAACCAAACCGATCACACACAACGAGCCAATATCCGCAGTTGCAAGCCTGCCAGAAAACAGACACACGATTAAACGACCCGCATTGCCTAAAAGCCCAACAATCCACTTTCCCAAACAAAACAGAAACCTCTCCAAAGCCACCACACGGCTCCCCCCACGGGAGTCTCCAAACCAACCACATATCTATATTTCAGTCCATATACATGGTTTCCGGCCCAAGTCCAGGCGCTCACATGGCGGCCATGATGTCGTCTGTCAACCCCTTCACCCCGGTGACCCCCCCACCGGAAAGCCACGCCTTTCCTAAACCTCCTGTCCCAAGGCCTTTCCAAAACAGCCTCAAGCGCAAGGCTGCGATGCCAGAAGCACACACCCTCTCCGGCCCTGCGATACCTCCTCCAGCCCCGACTTCACAACCCCAGACGGCGTCGTCTCCCGGCGGCTCCAGCCATGACGACTCCAAGTCGCCGCCGCCTTCCAACGTCGGTGGCGCCAACCTCGATCCCAAATACCTCGCCATGGTTTCCCGTATCGCCGCTTACTACCAGCAGCGTTGCCAGGCCGTAGCCAACTACCAGCAACAGCGATGCCAGGCCTGGGCTAACATGCACCGGCAGCGATGCCAGGACATGATGCAAGCGTCTATGTTGGTGGTGGCCTGGTATGTGAGGGATCGCATCCAGCGACGACGCCGCAGGGAGAAGAGGAGATTCAAGTCTGGCCTGAGACGCCGCACTGCCCAGCCCAAGATTACCCGCACTGAGGTCGTCCGCCGCTGGGTGAAGCAGGTACCAGAGGCTCCAGAGTCACCCAACACCACCTTCACAAACATGATCACCACCGATCAAGCTGAGTCCGAGTTCTCCATGGACAAAGACCCCCTTCCCGACAAGGACGCGAAGCTGTTTGAGATGGCCGACAACCTCATCAAGAGCCAGTACAAGAAGATCGAGGTGCCCATCATGGGCGTCCTTAACTTCGACGAGAGTGATAACGATAGCGAGAGCGAGCCAGAGGAGCCGGAACAGCTCGATGACATGGACGAGGATGAGGATGACGCCGAAGGAGATGACGAGTACTACGAGGTAGAGGATGATGACCTCTACGATGACGACGAGATGGAGTACGAGGGAGATGATGGGTCCGAGGTGGTCCATCACGGAACGGGAACCGGCTCAGGAAGTCGGGGCAATGACAGGAGCGAATCCTCATGATGACTTTAGCTTCTTTTCTTTGGATCGATTTGGGAAACTAATGACGGCGCCGACTCCATCTTCAACGTATTGTTTCTTCTCTCATTTTCTTTTTTTCTTTCTTCTCCGGCGCAAAACTGCAGGCGGGTAGGGTCCAGACATGAAACCCATGGGAGTCAGAGCATCTCACTTTTTACATATAGCCATGATACCTTTTGACCTTAGCTTGCCTACCTACCTACAGAGTACATCAAAAACCTGTACAACACCAAATGCAGTCGGCACGCGCCCTCCTTTTTATAAATAAACGAGAACATCGCAAAAAAGTGATCAAGTATCGTGAAATCCTTTCTTCGTCTTTTTCTTCTGCTTCTTCTTCTTCCTCGTATAATAAATGAACGCATATAGCCGATAGACAAGACTAAGGCTAGGGATCAAGCCTGTAGAACTATTTTTGGGGAGCGTTAAATGGTACCATGGTGGCAGCTGCGTGCCCCGACAGTCTGGGACGAGGTCGATCAGGGTGATTCTGCGGGAGGTGTTTGAGTTTTCCTGTGTATGTTTCGCAGAGTAAACCATTTGTGCGCTCGATTGAATTAAAATGTGGTGTCGTGGCTGCGCTGACTTTTTTCGATTAGGTTTGCTATGAAAGTTTTTTCCTGTACCTCCCTACGACGTATTAAGCCCACCTACTTAGAAGTCGTGAAACCGCGGAAACTGATCAAGTTGTGGTTCTACTTTCCTTAAGCATGTGTGTAATTTAGTAGACCTCCATTCATAGCAGCAACTACGACTTGGCTGCCCATGGCTCCCCAGGTAATGCTTAAGCCACGTACTAGTATGTACAGATTCATAGGTAAGTACCTGCCTTTACCCACTTGAACCCTGTAATAATGGAAAGACTTGCCCAAGGTTGTCAACGTCTTTGCATTTGCATTGGCAATGGCTACCGACGATTAAAACCTTAAAAGAAAACCGGCTAATTCTACATAGAGCGAACTCTTGAGCCTCCACCTCTGAACTGTCGTCCTCCAACTCCAGTCTCCGCCACGTCCTCCCGCCTCGCCGTCTGCCCTGGACTCTCCGCCCTGGACCCTCTTCCACCTCTCTCTCCGATCGTATAGTTTGTTCTCCCAGGGCAGAGCCTGCGACGGTTCTTTTTTTGGTCCAAGCCGAGCTTCATTTGGGTCTTTCATCAGGCATCAGGGTATTCCCTGTTTTATCCTTCCTTGCTACGGTACTCATCCTCATCCTCCTCGTTGTCTCCATCGCGGCCATTGTGGACCGCCTCTGCCAGCTAAGATGAGGTACGTTCTGATTCCTTATTGTTTTGATTTTTCAATGCCTCCATCGAATCGTTCCCGTGCCATTCACACTCATCAATCCCTTTGGGGAATGGTTTGGAGCATTTCCCCGCACCACGACCCCCCCAAAGGCTAGGCCGCAGTTAGCTGGGCTACTGCACTCGGACTCGATGCCCTGTGGGCCCCTCTCTAAACGGGACCTTTGTGGACCGCTGGGGTTCACATCTGGGCCCTGTGACGGACCCGACGGGAACTCAAGCTTCCAGCCATTCTCATGTGGCCGAGCTTGTTTTGGCCTTGTTGAGCCACGAGCCACGAGCCATCAGCCATCAGTCATAAGCCTTGAGAGCTGGAGCTTTCTCCGAAACATGGGCCTTGTGTATCGCCGGGTTCTCTACAAAAGCGCCCGTTTCCCAGATCTCCAGACTCTCCCCTTCTTCTCCATCAGATTCCCACCCTCCATCTCCATCCCCAAGCCCCCCAAGTCCCCAATTCCATCCAATCCCATCAATCAATCAGCACGCTCCCTCTCTTCTTTCCATCCAATCCCGTCACACGTTCCACGCCTCAACAGCTCAGCTCACTCATCCGTCAACAGCAGCCACACCAACGACACTCTCATCGACCACCTCCTCCCGGTCTCCACCGACTGTCCTCGCCATACCCCGTCACCTGACAACCAGCGTCGGCATCTCTCAGCGAAGCTCCGACGTCTCTCCAATCGTTCTGCACCTCCCGCTCCCGGTCACTCTCTCGACGCTCATACTATGGGTGGAGGCGGCGAGCTCAAGGGCCATGGCTCTTACCCCATTTTGGCTGACCGACCCATCGGCGTGCCCAAGTCTAACATCCTGAAAGGCCGCATCGAACAGTTCTATAGGCCAGGACAATATGAGAAGGTCAATCTGCTGGCGTAAGTTCTAATTCCTCCCCGGGTTTCACGGTGCACCGATGCTAACGCGGTCAATGCAGGAACATGTACAATGCTAGATACTCGGGCAAGCCCCACGTCAAGCTCTGGGTCTGGGACGCCCCAGAAACCACCCGTCCGACCTTTGACGAGGCTGTCTCTAATGAGTTCAGAGAGACCAAAGTCGGCACCTCTTTCGGTCCCTCGTGGTCTACCCATTGGTTCAAGGTGGTGCTGTGCATCCCCGACGACCTTGTTAACGAGGAGCTCCTTGAGCTTCACTGGGATGCCAACAATGAAGGCACCATTTGGACCCACGACGGCGTCCCCATCCAGGGCCTCACTGGCGCCGGCGAGCGCATCGAGTGGATCATCCCCAAGCACTTCCGCGATGGACAGGAGCACATCATCTACATTGAGATGGCTTGCAATGGCATGTTTGGGAATGCGCCAGACGGTAAGACTAGTATTGCGCCGCCGGATCCCAACAGGCACTTCACCCTCTCCAAGGCCGACATTGTCGCAATCAACCTCCCAGCTCGCATGCTTCACATCGACATGTGGGAGATTGGAGACGCCGCCCGAGAACTTCCAGAGAACTCGGCTGAGCAAAACACTGCCCTATCCGTTGCCATGAAGATTATCAACACATTCCAGGTCAACGATCAAGAGTCCATCCTCAAGTGCCGCGAAATCGCTAAAGACATTCTTGGCCCCGATGTCGATTCCCACCGAGTCTACGAAGTAGGAAAGGACCCCGTCGTCTATGGCATTGGCCACTGCCACATCGATAGCTGCTGGTTGTGGCCATGGGCCGAGACGAAGCGCAAGGTCGCCCGGTCCTGGACCAACCAGTGTGATCTCATGGAACGATACCCCGAAGCCAACTTTGCCTGTTCGCAGGCTCAACAATTCAAGTGGCTGAAGCAAAACTATCCCGCCGCCTACGATCGCGTCAAGACCAAAGTGAAGGAGGGTCAATTCCATCCTATCGGTGGTAGCTGGGTTGAGCACGACACCAACATGCCCGGCGGCGAATCTCTTGTTCGTCAGTTCTTCTACGGCCAGAGGTTCTTTGAGAACGAGTTCGGCTCTCGCTGCCGCACTTTCTGGCTACCTGACACATTTGGATACTCGAGCCAACTTCCTCAGCTCTGCCGACTAGCTGGCATGGATCGCTTCATGACTCAAAAGCTGAGCTGGAACAATATCAACAACTTCCCCCACACCACCTTCATGTGGGTTAGCCCCGATGGTAGCCAGGTCATCTGCCATATGCCCCCCTCGGAGACGTACACGTCAGATGCCAACTTTGGCGATCTTAAGAGAAGTATCTCGCAGCACAAGACCATGCGTGTTGACAGCTCATCTCTCCTTGTCTTTGGCAAGGGCGACGGCGGTGGTGGCCCTACTTGGCAGCACTTTGAGAAGCTACGTCGATGCGCCGGCATCAGCAACACGATCGGCGGCATTCCCAAGCTCAAGCTCGGTCTCACGGTCGACGACTTCTTCGATCGGGTGAGCTCCAAGATCGGCGAATTCCCAACATGGTACGGCGAGCTGTACTTTGAGCTCCACCGAGGCACCTACACAACTCAGGCCAACAACAAGTACTACAATCGCAAGGCCGAGGTTCTGCTGCGGGATATCGAGCAACTGGCAACGATTGCCTCGATTAAGTATCCATCGTACAAATACCCTACCAGACATCTGGACGACATGTGGGAGTCTGTGCTTCTTTGCCAGTTCCACGACTGTCTTCCCGGAAGCAGCATCGGCATGTGCTACGATGACTCAGACGAGGTGAGCTGCCTCCTATGCTTGCTTTAGAAACCATTGCTAACTTTTGCAGGAATACGCCAAAGTATTCAAGACTGGAAAGAAGTTGCTCAAGGAGCTTTACAGCTTGTTTGATTTATCGGAAACAAGATCCGACTGTCTTCACGAGTCTGCCGTTATCAACACCCTCCCTTGGCACCGCAAAGAGCTTGTTGAGATCTCTGAGACGGAGGTGGGCGTCGCTTGTGGTGATGGGCAGATGATCGCCCTCCGTTCCTTCAAGATACAAGAAGATACGCCTGCTGTGTCGGTTCTGGAGGAGTCACCCAACGTCTTTGTTCTGCAGAATGACCAGCTCCGCGTCGTCGTCGAAGGCGGTTGCATCACCTCTCTTCGTGACCTGGTCAACGATCGTGAGGTCGTTGACAAGGGCGGGAAAGCCAACAAGTTCGTCATTTTCGATGACATTCCTCTCTACTGGCAGGCCTGGGATGTGGAGGTCTATCACCTGGACACCCGCAGACACCTTGAGTATGGCCAGACAAGAATTCATGAGCAGAAGCCTCATTCTATTACTCTGGTGACGGACATCAAGATCAGCGCGAATAGCTCGCTCAAATCCTACATCAGCCTGTCCGCGGCGCTTAAGAGCCAGCCTTCGCAGGTTGACTGCTCTGCTGAGGTAGACTGGCACGAGGACTCTAAGTTCCTCAAGGTCGAGTTTCCCGTTGACATTGTTAACACGGAGGCCTCGTATGAGACTGCGTTTAGCATTACCAAGCGACCAACTCACTACAACACCAGCTGGGACATGGCTAAGTTTGAGGTGTGTTGCCACCGCTTCGCTGATCTCTCCGAGCACAACTATGGAGTTTCCATCCTCAACGACAGCAAGTACGGGTTCGCCACTGCTGGTAAGATGATGCGTCTGTCACTGCTTCGGTCTCCCAAGGCCCCTGATGCAAATGCAGATATGGGACGCCATTCTATCCGCTGGGCCATCTTCCCGCACAAGGGAGGCCTATCAGCAGACACAGTGAGAGCTGCCTACGTTCTGAACAACCCTCTTAAGCTCCTCTCGGGACCAAAGACGGCTATCGCGAGTCTTTCAACGTCACCCATCAAGCTTGTCAACACGGACGAGTCTCGATCCTTGGTTTTGGACACGATCAAGCGCGCACACGATGACGAAGATATCAGCCTCGATCAGAACCTGCGTGTCAACAAGGGACAGAGCATCATTTGCCGCGTGTACGAATCCCTTGGCGGTCACAGTAGGGGCACCATTGAGACGACGTTTGATGTCAAGCGAGTCTTCAAGACCAACATCTTGGAGGACGAACTCGAAGAGATCAAGCACGCCGACGGCAAATTTTCCATTCAACTCCGACCGTATGAGGTGGCAACGTTCAAAATCCAATTGTAGAGTGATGAGGAAACTGAATGCGTGTGCCCCGGCTCCGGAATTCGGGTGATGCTTGGGTTGTGATGTCTGCTCTGGGTAATGTTGGTTGGTACAGGATGAAACAGAACAGACTGATGAAAGAGAACGAGAGATGGACAGGTACTTGCTATCAACGGAGACATGGCAGAAATCCATTATGGTTTTAGAACAAGGTTAACCTGAGTGCAATCAGTACCTCTATCGATAAAACATTCCCTAAACGCCATTGCCCCTTCCTGTGACATGGGTAAATAAGCCCAGTTAAGCTAAGTGAGGTCGTGAAGAAAAGTGGTCCCCAGTCAGATACCTACCTAGACAAGAAAATGGTACGAAATATCCTACAATCTCGCCTCTTAATCGCCCAGTCTCTCCTTTCGTTTCCGGTCTCGTCTCTCCTCGTTCTTGTCCCCTATTCATGTCTCCCGCTTCTTAAGGTGAGGAGGAAGAAAACCAATAACATGCATGCCCCTTAGTTGGCATCGTCCGGCAGCTCCTCAATGACGGTCTGGACCATTTCAATGAGTTCGTTGATATCAGGTCGCTCGGCGGGTTCGACGTGCAGGCACTTTCGTACAACCTCGCGGATGGGCTCGCTGATCTCGACGGTGTTAGCGGCGTTGGCCTGTTGTTGCTGCTGGGGCCGCATGCTGCTGGAGCGCTTGACGCCCTGGGGTCCTTCGTCGGGGAAACGCCAGTCGCCACCGAGGACGCAGAGGGAGAGGGTGCCGCCGGTCTCGTCGGAGCGCATCTCAAAGGGGGATTTGCCGACGAGGCAGGCGTAGAGGGTGCAGCCTAGAGACCAAATGTCGACCTTTGTGTCGACGACGGCGCCAGTGCGGACGTCGAAAAGCTCCGGGGCGCGGTACGGCATAGTGGAGTGTTCGGCGGCCGTGTCCTGGATCTGGAGCGCGACAGACTGGGAGGTGACGGGGATGGGGGAAATGGCGACGGAACCAAGATCCATGAGAATGGGTATGGATCCAGTATCGTCAATCATGATGTTGCCTGCCCAGTGTTAGTGAGCGCAGATGTCGAACAGGGTGTTGAGGGCGTACCTGGCTTGATATCGCGATGGGCATATGACTGATTTGTCGTCCTGCCACCGCTGACCTGATTTTCGGCCTCCATGAGCGGCCTCTCTTGCTCGCCTTCCTCCTCTTCCTCGGTTCTCTTGCCCCTCGTGTTCATCCTCCTTCCGGCCTCGCTACCATCGTTCTGCGGCTGGTCCTCCTCCCGACCCATATCCATGCGCTCGACGGCAGGCTTGTAGTCATGCATGGAGCGCAGGGCATTGCAAACGCCCAAGAAAAGGAGCATGAGGCGGCGCTCGGGGAATCGGTCATGATTTACCAGGTTAGCGTTGATCATGTCCTGGAGGTTGCCACGCTTGTAGTAAGGCAGGAGGACGTAGACGGTCTTGGTGGACTCGTCGGCGCCACGCTCGGTAGCAACGGAGTGGTCGATTGCGGAGATGATGGTTGGCACATGGGCGAAGAGGCGGTAGGCGTCGACCTCGCGCATGGCCTGCTGGACGGACTCGGCACCGAAGGGGCAGCGGATCTTCTTGAGAGCGAAGAGCTCATGGGTGGCGGTGTCTTCGACAAGGTAGACGTAGGAGAAACCGCCCTGCGAAAACAGAAGTCAGCGTCCAAATCCGAGACCGGATTGTACAAGCGTCCGCGCGTGTCTATGGGTGCCATGAGTGTCTTACCTCGCCGAGTAGCCGTAAGATCTTGAAGCTCCGGTTATTGATCTTGAGCGTAGGCGATCCAGGGAAGCAGTTGAGGCAGTTCCCGAAGGAGTAGAAGAGGTCAAGAAGGACTTGCGCCATGGTGGCTGTCTTTTGTTGTGCTGTCGTGACGTCTGGTCCCGTTATTCCGTCGTGATATTCGTCTCCGCGAGGATTGTCGCCAGGCGCTAGAAGCTCGAGATCGATGATGAGTAGTGAGCGAGCAGCGACGACAGTCGTGGGGTCTCGACGGACGCAGGTAATCGCAAAGCTCTGGGCGGGTACAATTGAATTGTGGCACAGAACAGGTGGCGAGCGCTGGCGGAAAGAAGAAAAGATGCCGGAGGCGGAAGCGGAGGTGGAGGAAAGCACTGAAGATTGAAGATTACGAATTGGAGATTGAAGATTGGAGATGGACAGTTGGGAAGCTGACACGGACTTGCTGCAACTTGGCTGAGGCTGAGCCACCTAGAGCTGAGACGCCACGATGCTATCTCGCTCTTTAGTTGCCAAGGCACTGAGCAGTACGTACCGCTGTGACCGAAGCCACTGACTACTAAGTACTTAGGTACGTACTCCGGGTCTTTCCGTCCGATGAACCGGCTCCCCACATGGCAACTGACCAAGCCTGGTTGGTCAGTTCGAAGCCCACCAACTCGCCGCGAAATTATGGGGCCGCTCCGCCTCCATCCCGTCAAATCGGCACTTACACCTAACACCTAACGCTCACCGCGAAGTACAACGATCTATTAGTAGTCTATTAAAGTGGTAGTAAGATTCAATGGTGTGGTGTATTCATGCCCCCTAAACTTCACACGTCATCTTGACGGAGTTGATTTTATTTAAAATGCCTAGCAACTCCCCTGATTTCTAGGTCCATAGCCTCTTTCCCGCCATCAACATAAAACACAGCCCAGCTTAACTATTGCAGAAACAAAACGTGTCCCCTCGCGTCTGCTTCAAAAAAGCCATGCGTCTCATCAATACTTTTTGTTCAATGCTGCTCTAATACCAATGCATTAAGTACTCACTACCATTTCCCGTTGCCCGTCCTGTTGCCCCTACTATCCATTCCATCTGTGCAGATTATGCCGCCAGCCGTTAACCCCACTGTATCATTGCATTTCCTTACTAAACTCCCCGCTGCTTTTCGCCTGGGTGCATGTGTGTTCCTCTGTTGGGAGAAGTGTGAGGCGCGCTTTAACCACGCATTCCCCTGCTCTGATGCAAATCTAGCCTGAACTCACACGAACCTCCCCCTAAGAGAGCAAGTTTCGCAGAGAAGGGCTCGCGCTCGCTCCACTTGCTGGTCGACTCTCCGGTGGTCGTGGTGGCTCATGTGCCAGTGGCAGCCCACCCCGCGAGCCCGGTGGGCTAATAGGGCCTGCTGAGAAGGGCGTCCTCTGTGGGCGCATGCCCTGTGCAAATACATCGTTTCTTGGGGGCGGTGCTCCATTGCTCATGCCGGGGGATTGCATGTGGGTAGGCGGGCCGTGGTGCGTGTGTCCATGATATGGGTGAGCATATCGTGGTGGCACCGAAGGTCCAGTTGGTCCTCTAGGAGATAGAGGTAATCCATTCACATAAGGCTGTGGTCCATGGCTGACCTGGTGGCCTCCTGGCATTGGCGCCGGCACCGACGCGGCGGCCGACAGCGGTGGGGGTCGGAGAGAAGAAAGATTCGTAATCGGTGGTGGGTTAGGAAGAGGCGGTGGCCCTCCGTTTAGGTGCCGAGGAGGCGACCCGTGCTGACTTCCAGGCCTGGTCCCCCAGCCATCGTAGGGGCCCCGAGGTTGAGGTTGAGGCTGAGGCTGAGGGGGTGGCGGGTAGGCATGAGCAACGAGTGCTGGCCGGGGACCAAGAGTATGATCTGGACCATGAGCTGGCGCCTGGATCGGAGGGGGGCCCGAATGAGGGATGATATGTGGTGGCCAGGCGTAGGTAGATGGATGCGTTTCTCGGTTGCTCGATATTGGAGGTGGGCTTCGAAGCGGCGACACTGCAACTGGCAGACTGGGCTCGCGGGGAGGTGGCCGAGGTGCTTCCGCGACCGGAGGTGAAGGTTGTGGCGGATGCGGTCTTGTGGTGCGATTGGCCTTGCGACATTTGTGACATTGGAATTTTCGCTGTTCAACAAATTTCTGGGCTTCGCTTCCAAGTGTGCCATAGTGTCCGTTGGTGAGCTCGCGTTCTTGCGAGTTGTCGATGGGCCACCACTTCGGACTGACATCAATGCCACAGGTGATGCAGACTTTATCCCCCGGTTGCTGTGCATCCGAAGCGGCGTCCCCTGCCTCACCTTGGCGCTGGTGGTTCCATCCGCCGTTGGCCGGCATGGTCGCAGTGGATGAGCGTCTCAGGCCAGGTTGTGTTGGCGTTCCAGTCATCTTCGCTGCCGTCGTCATCAGGTTTGCCTTGCGTACTGTGCCGGTAAGTGTGAGGTCAGCCTGTTTGAAATTCTGCACATAGAGTTGCAGAGCATTCATCCCCGATTCGGTCGCGATATCGTGCATGCGGTGGACGGTGATCTTCGCGGGAACGTGATCCTTGCACCAGACAGCAGCCGACATTGTACCAACTTCTCCATTGATAGTCACAATGTTGAATTGGTCTCGACGTGAACTCTTGACTGGTGTAATGTCGAAACCAAGGACGTGTCCCTGTTGTCGTGCGCATTCAACATGGACTACAATTTCGTTAGCAAGTATCATCGCAGTCGCAGGATCGTAACATACGAGGAGCACGGCAGTGGTGGCATGAAACACATGCACCGTCCTTTTTGTTGCAAGCCTGGCAAGTCTCGTCGTATCTCGACCTCGGGATCGAAGGAATGCCTTCCGAGGGCGCGAGCGCCTTGGCGTTGCCGAACTTCACCTCAGGCGTCCAAACAGCACAGGTTACATGAACCCAATTATTATCGGCTGTCCTTTTCAGTGGCTCGCGGGGGTTGACCGGTCGGTTCATCTCCTCTTGTCTCTTGCGGTAATATTCAGCGGCCTTTCGGGCTTTCGAAACTTCCACTCGTTCCCTTTCGCGATCTTTCTCTGACATTTTTTTCTTGTGGTGCGTGAGCTTCGGTTGCTCTACAAAGTCATGCTCTGTGTGCTCAATGGGACACAGAACACACTTGTATTGCTGCCGTAGTGTTAGCAAACGTGAAAGCAATGAGCTGCCGGACAACTTACAATTGACACCTGTGGACTTTTGTCATTGGCACACATATCGCAAACCCATTTACCGGGATTTCGATGGTCCAGCACCCCGTAGCAGTTTCGATGCACCGTGAGACGACATTCTCGACAGGATACATGCTGGTCTCCCAAGGGCTCCATTTGGTCGCAAATGGCGCATGGAAGAACGCGGGCCTTGGGCAGTTCGGGTGCCACAACGGCTTCCGCTGTCTTCTCTTTTTTCTTGGGTTTTTCGGAACTCACCACACTGCCTGGGTCGGAGTGACTGGGGTCTGCCTCCTTCTCCGGGGGTGCACCCTTGAGTTTCTTACGCGGCGGCTCTTGTGTGGTGCTGACAGCAGGTGTATTAGTCGGGGACGGCGCTCGTTCCGGTGTCATCATGCCCATTTCCTTAGCAGCCTGCAATTCCTTGAGGAGCTCCTCGTCTTGCTTGCGCTTCCAGGCCCTTCCGCCAGCTTGCGCAACCTTCTTTGCCACTTCTTCCATGTCTTCCCATCGAATGGCATATCGGCGCCAAAGCTCGGCACATCGGCGGCACAGAGCGACGACATATTGACTCCCCTTGTCCTTGTTGGAGGCCTTGACACCAGTCTCAGTCACTGGGCCTTGCATTGCATTCGGCGCTCTTCGCCACTGTCGGGAGCTGGTCGTGGAGCAGAACTGGCACATAAATCCTCGCTTCTTTTCTGCGGCTTTGCCATTGTCGAATGCAGAATCGTCATCATTATCCGCAACGTCATCGGCGAATTTGCTAGCGGCTGACTCTGCTCGCTTTGCCTCCTTCTTTCCCTTGCGACCAGCATAGTTTGCCCAGATTTGTTTACCGCGATCCGTCTTTTTCCAGGTATAATAAAAGCGGGTGACTGTGCCATGGGGCAACGTCTTCACATGTCTCATAACGAGGTGCAGTTCTGAGCCGTACTTCATGACCCCTTCTTCGAATTTTTTGAGCTCAGCGGGTGTCAATTCAGGCTCCTTGAAAACACTCTTCTCCTTTTCTCGTACAGCACTGAGCGCGCGCTTTGCATTAAATCCATGGTCGAACAAGGTGTTGGCGGCAATGTCTTGGAGATTTGTTGACCGCTCAGGAAGGTCCAAGTCCTTGGCCATCGCCTTCGCTTTCTCCATGTACTGGTTAATTTCCTTTTCTGAGATGACGTCCTTGGGAGGTGGCATCCAAAGTCGAGTTGCCGTGCAATTGACATCGTCTTCGTCGTGGTCATCGCCTCGTGCCGTATAGCCCGGGGGCATGTCCTGTACCCACTTGGGCCTCTTCCCACGTTGTAGTTTCTGGGCCTCGAGGGCTGCATGGGTCTCCTTGGCCAATTTCGTGTCCTTCTTGCCGTTCTTCTTGGTTTCTGGTGGCTTGACGTACTGGACTGTTTGGCCAGGCCAAGGTCCCACGTTCGCCTGGTTTCTTGGTCCAATTCGGGTGCTCGCACGTGGGTAAATGCGATCATCATAGTCCAGGGCGTCGATGGGTTTGCAATGCATGCCTAGGTATCGATAGGGCCATAGACTCGCCTGATAAATCTGCTCGGTCGTGCCTTCATGATGAGAATTCTCGTCGCTCGGGGTGGTGCGACTAGTGTCAGCGCAATGTAAGTCCTCATCCTCTTCATCCAGCATGTCATCGTCGTCGGCATCGCCATAGGGGTCGGTAATGTTGGGTGTGTTGCGGGCCTCCAGTTTCCGCTCCTGCGCGCGACTGCACGCGGCGCAGGACCAAGCAAAGCCACGAGACGGCTTCTTCAGCAGGGGTGGTTTGACGCAGTTCATATGATAAGTGTGCTGACATACGGCGCAGTCAACCGAGTCGTTGCTACGCGGCATGTGGTCAGCCACAGCGTGGGTGGGACGTGGGGCAGTGCAGGTGGTACGTACCTTGCGCAATAGCCAGTGCACCTCTTGCAGAGCTTAACGGCGCTAGTGAGCTCCTTGCCACGCCCCTGCTCAACTAGCACGTATTTCCAGCGCTCATCCAGCACCTTCTTCACGTTGGCAGGCACGTTGACAATGGTCGTCGTTGGGATGAGGTCGTAGTTTTTCTGGATGTAGCGGTCATATAGCTTCTCGTACCAGAAGCTATCGGGCGTCTTGCGATACTCATCCATGTTGGCAATCTCAGCCTTGTGCCGGATGTGACACTTGCCACGCAGCGCCGTCAGTGGGCTAATGTCCGAGTGCATTGTCGCAAAGACCATGCGCGTGTCTGGTGCCTTTCGCCCAATGTCCTTGGGACGGTAATACCAGTTTATCCTGATGGCATCCACGGGTTTGGAGTTGTCGTTTTGCGAGTGGAGGAACTCCATGATGCGCCCCAAGTAGTAGGGCTCTCCTGGGGGCTCGCAGACGAGGTACACATGATCTGCATCACTGGTTAGCCCGCTCGACGGTTCAATTTGTGGTGGACCTTGTGCGCGTTACCATTTGGTTCTAGCACCGTGCCGTCGTCGGCCACCATGCGTCCGTTGTCCGGACGAGCTTTGCAATCCTCAAAGGTCAACATGTTGGTGTCGGGCCATGAGATGCCCGTTGGAGGTGTGGCAGCGCTTGTGGTGGTGGTGGTGGTGGTGGCGACGGTGGCAGTACTGGTCCCCGTCCTTCTAGACGAGCTGCTGGCCGATGCCACTTGGTTGTTGGGCCCTGCCGACTGGGCTGCGGCCTTGCGCTTTCGCGATGGCTGCGAGACGCTGGGAGGCTGCGCCGTTGGGGACGCAGTGCTCGAGGCGGTCGAGTGCTGGTCCTTAGAGTTGGTCTGCGGCGGCGCTCCTCGGGTTTCGTCCGTGCCAGTCTTACGTGAATTGGCACCGGCCCGGGGTACCTCGCCATTTGCATTTGCGGCAGCGCTGGCCTGGCGCGATGGCTTCTTGGAGTCGCCATCCTTCTTGTCCTGGTAGTAATCATACACGTCTGCTTCAATGTCCCTGTCCTCGGCATAGTTGGGGCGCGAGGAGCCGTTCCTGTTACGAGAGCGAGTCCCGTAAGGCGAGGCCGTGTCGCCGCCAGCATCCTTGGCCAGGGCATCTGAACCTGACTGAGTGGTCATCGGCTCGGACACAGACTGAGCGCCAGGGTCAGAAGCTTTAGAGTCCTAGGAAATGAGTTAGAACGAGGTCCAGTCGCGACCGGGCTTTGACAGCACACGGCTCATATGAGAGTAACAAGAAGAGAAGGGGAGGGGGAAAACGCCGGGGCGTGAGAAGTGCGAACGAGAAGCATTTATAAAAATCGGAGGGACTCGCATTTTGTTGTGCCATGACACCCAACTTGAAATCAGTTGCGCAGCAATGAGATGAGGCGGATCACGTATCGAGGCATGCCCGGAGGTGGTGACTTAGCAGAGGGTGTAAGGCTGGTGAAAATGAAAGGGTGTGCAGGGCGAAAAGGTGGAAAGCCGAGGAAGGAAATTTGTAGCCTCTAGAGGCGAGACAGATGGTGCATATGCGTTATCAGGTGCGAGATGTCGGAAACGAGGCGTCAACGACAGGAAATGCCCACAGAGATGGAGTGGACGCAAGGTTGAAGGAGGAAGAGGCATGATTCCCAGGCGCCGGGAGAAGAAGAAACGTCCTGGCACCCCGAGGCGGCGGCCCTGGCCTGGTCGATACATCCACACTACTAACAGTGCACGGGGGCGGCATTATGAATCCTTGTACCCAGCGAGTATCTGCTAGCACCACTGGGCTCGCTGGCCTGCCGGTCGACGCCTGTCAACGCCTATCCACGCGCTCCCACGCATATCCCAGGGTTCATCCACACCCTAACGTGATGCGGAAGAACCTTGCATATACATGAGGCACCCCGGTCACCTAGAGTTACCTCAGTCTCCACGCGGGCCCATCTGGGTCTCGCACCACTGACGAGCCGACGGATCTCAACCCAACTTTGAGGCGTGCCTACGGGTCCTCCTCCCACAGAGGCAGGCCGGGGCGAGCACGAGACCAAGCAAGCACCAGAACCGGGCCAGGTCAAACCAGAGGTGAAGACGCACTCAGAGAGGGGACACCGACAATAAGGACATCCGCCAATTCGGAGTAGACGGGTGACGGAACCATGGAGTGATGGAGCGATGGAGCGATGGGAGGGGGGATGCACAAGAGTTAAGATTCTGCTCCGTCAGCCAGAAGAAGGCTCGCTCCCGTCCTCCATGTGTTGTTCGATTGCCGGGCGTCTACATTCGACCCAGTCCTGGTTTGTCTTCGTCTCTACCGGGACCTTTGGGGGGGCCGCCGCCGGTGCTGATTTGCGCGCCGCGATATACGCCCTCCATCTGGCCTCAGCGACGACCACCTTGGACTCCGCCATGGTCAACCTGGACTGGACGGGTCGGTAAGTATGTGCTCCGTACGCAATCAAGCAATACGCCAATACCTCGTCCCCCCATGGCCCCCCATATCGGGAGTCGTCATGCCCCAGCCGGGTGGGTAGAGGAGAAACTACAAACTATGAACTATGAACTATGAACTATGAACCCGGGAAGTAACTGCCCTATGGCTTATGACATGGAAGACGGGATTGATTGTATTGTTCGTGTGAGAAGGTGGAAGCGGAGGACGGTTCGACTCGACCTCCCGAAGATCGCACTCGAGCTTGGGGCGCCAACTCATCCGCAATTCCCGTCACCATCTCATACACCCTTGCATGCCCTCGACTAAATCGTGACATGCCCAGGTCAGGTAAGGTCAGGTAAGGTAAGGTAGGTTGGCAAGCAAGCGAGCCGGTAGGCAAGTAGCCAAGTTGGAACTCCGTCGTCGCCGCGGTCTACACCCCCGTACCGTCATTGTCGGCAACAGCCTACAAGACTACCTACAGGGAACCAAACCAGGGAACCAAACCAGGGAACCAGGGCCTCTGAGTTCCAATTGTGCTTCCATGCGATCCCCGGCTGTTCACTCTTGACTGAAAGAGGGTGCCACACAGGGCCGCTCCCTTCGTTCCCCAAAGCCCTTGTCGGCATGCCGCCTTTTTGCCCATTGATCTGGTACAGTCCCGGGTACTTATTAATGACGAGTATCTGCGCACCAGTCAAGCCATGGTCGCAGATCATCTCATCACGCTCCGCCGCCACCAGACATTTTGCAACACGGCTGCGAAAGGCCACCAACTAGATTCTTTTTCCACGAGTACAATTACTGGCCTAGTTTGGGGTTTCGCCTACCTGTTAAGTCAAGTTAGGGGTTTTGCCAGCTTGGCCTTGTCAGCTTGACCTTTGCCGGCTAGCATGCCTCTAATGTACATATGCACGAGCGACGACATCTTCTGGGCAAGACCCGGTAGGATGGGGCCAATCATCTAGTGTCCGTCTCGGCCTCCCCTTAGCCGTTCAACTTGGAAAGGCGGGCAATTTCGCGGCGGAAAATGGATGTGCGGTGATGCTCTCCAGATCCTCGTCGAAGCTGACGGCGTGAGTCGGCAATAGGGCTAACGATTGAGCTGGCGTTGGGAAGAAGCTCCACCGGCTTAGCCGGGGGGGGGGGGGGGGGGGGGGGGGGGGGGATGGGTGGACGGCCAAGCATCCGCCAGCAGCAACCATGATCCATCCAGCATCCAAGCCTTCCAAGCATTGGATCCCAGGTGTGGTGGGTGGTGGCACGCAAATGGGCTTAAGCCGCCCTTGAGGTGCTGACCAAGGCCATTAGTACCACGTCCCGCCGGTGATGTCTCAACTCCCTCGTTGCCGTAATCTGCGTCGAGTGCGTGGACGACTCAAACACCCGTGAGTATGCATACCAGAAGTCTCCAGAGCCATGCACCGGAAGCGCTTTAATGCCCGCTTTGACGGTCTTCGGTAGCTCAAGTCTTCGACATGTCGGCATATGGGGCTTTGGAGGAGGTCTCTCTTTTCCCCTCCATCAGAACCAAGGGACCGATGAGCGTATTCGGGTTGATTGCGCAGTTCGTGGCCATGAATTGACAAATGGGTTAGGGATGCAGGCTTAGCCGGGGTTCAGAAGAGCCAACCCTAGCAGCAACTCTCGCCGTCAATCATCTTCTCGGTCGCTCACACGGTGGACATGGTGGACATGTCTCGGTGATGATGGCCCGGCGATCAGCCGATCCGATGATGGCAGCTGAGACTCGTGCATGGCATCTGTTGATGCTACCTACGGGAAGCATGGAGGACGGACAGGCGCTGGGCACTGGGGGCTTTTGGTCTGGGTCGGGCTTGGCCTGCGCTGGGCTGCAGGAAACGCTGCCCTGTTAGCATGAGTCGTCGAATCAAGACTCCATCGGGATGGCCACCCCGATAGATGAGGAGGGTCGCGGGAGGTCGTGGGTCGTGGGGCTGGGGGCACACCACACAACGACACTCAAACATGAGCCAGCTCTTTCGCACCCACAAAGACAGGCAAGGAACAAGAAATATGGGGGTAAGACCACGATGCAAATATAGAGCGATGGGTATGATTCATAGTGCAACCAAAAAATTACAACGGCAAAAGAGCCCGTGTCTATCACGTCAGTATTGGCCGTGTGGTGGGCATTCTAGGCCAAACCCGAAAAAGCCATTTCTACAGACGCAATCAGTGGATTAGTGCATCATTCAGTAATAATCCCCCTCCCACCCTGGCGTTACGGGTACATCCCTACTCAATTGCTCGGCAGAGGCAGAGCAGCTTCCCTGACAGCCAAAGGCGTCTTACCCGGGCGTGAAAACGAGTTTGTGTCCACTGTGCCCGGCTTTGGTTGGGTGGCGAAACCCAAATCAGAAAGAGAAAAAAAAGACACAAGGGGCGGGAGCAAAGCCAATGTCGACCTAGGTTTGGTACCTTACTAGAAGGTAAGGCAGGGCAAGGTCGTCAAAACACCAGCGACAAGGGGAAACGTCAACGCGGGCGGTTTTATTTAGGCGTCGGAGGGAACCGCACAGGGTTCACTGCTGCCGCTGCTGGCCAATCGTGGCACCGTATCTCTCCGCGGGGCACCATTCCAAGAGGCCCTGCAAATCGGCTGCAGCCTGTCGTGTGGTGTCAGGAACGCCCCGCGTTTAAGTGGCTCTGCGCCAGGCCCTGGACTGTTGCAGTGCTGCCGGGGAGGCGCTTGGGGCTTCTGCTGTACTTACCTACTAAGGCAGTAGCTTCCAGGTTACTGCTGTAAGTCCCTGTGGCCAGATTTCCATGCACGTGACATCGCGTGTTGGTCCCCTCCCCTCCAAGGCTCCAACATATCCCAGTCACGCCTGAGACGCGCCCGGTGCCAAGACACAATTGGCAAACATTCAATTTGCTCTAGGCATCTTGTGATATTCCATCTATTGGCTCTTTCTTGACTCCGTGCTCTACCTCTTCCGCATCAATGCGTATTTACACAGCCTTGAAATTTCCCCTGCTGCTCAGCGCTCAAGAATCAAGATGAAGGGCATGCAAGGGCTACTACACACAACCAGTGTGGAAGCTGCCAACGATCAAAACACAACATTCGCTAAAACCCCAATTGCTGGCCAAAAGAGGACTTGGTCCAACCACGATTCCGAATCCAGCTCGAATCCGCCTGTCTCCGGCCTTAGCGTTCAGTTCAAGAGAACGAGTAGCCTCCCAACCGGTCCTCCCCGCCTAACGGCCAGTCGCATTGTAGAACTTCACTCTCCCCCGGGAGTCTCCGAATATTCCCAACGACGGATGATTGCTGCCACTCCTGGGGCATCTCGCGATCCCGAGTTGGACCTCGCTCACCCCACCTACGATCTCCCAAAGCAGTTGATTGACAACTTTGCTTCTCTTGGCATTAAGCAAATCTATCCCTGGCAGAAGTCTTGCCTCAAGGGTCCAGGTCTGTTAACCGGAGACAAGAACCTTGTGTACTGTGCTCCCACAGGCGGGGGCAAATCTCTGGTCGCTGACCGTAAGCAAAATGGTACTCTCAACATGTTGTCCTTTACTGACAATAGTCTAGTTCTGATGCTCAAAAGGATACTCGAAGAGAAAGGCTCCAAGGCTCTTCTAGTCCTTCCCTATGTCGCCCTAGTTCAAGAGAAGGTTCGATGGCTTCGAAATATCGTGCAGGGATTACGCTACCCTGATGATTCTGATGTTGATGACAACAAGAGTATCTGGCGTCGGCGCGCAGACGAAGGCACCATCCGTGTTGTTGGCTTCTTCGGTGGTGGAAAAGTCAGAGCAACTTGGCAGGACTTTGATATTGGTGTCTGTACATTGGAAAAGGTGCGCTTGCCCAGGCTTCTCACCGAGGCTAGGACTAATCAAAACATCTTAGGCAAATGCTCTTGTGAACACTGCTATCGATGACTGCTCTATCCCCAAACTAAGGGCAGTCGTCTTGGATGAGTTGCATATGATTGATGATGATCATCGGGGATATCTCTTAGAGCTCATGGCCACAAAATTGCTCAGCTTAGAACAGGCCGTTCAGATTATTGGCATGAGCGCGACACTTCCGGTATGTCCACCATGTCATTTCGTTTACACACTCTAACAAGTCGCGCTAGAACATGGATCTCATGGCACAGTGGCTCAACGGCCATCGTTACGAAACTCGTTATCGACCTGTTCCCATTGAAGAGCATCTCGTCTACAACGGTAACGTCTACGATGCCGGGTCAACGAGGAGTCTGATTAAGACCGCAAATCAACTACACAAATCTACACCAGCACAAGGACAGGCCAATCCTACTCGGAGAATTGAACCGTCTATTCACAAAGACTTTCGTGATCCGGTGTTGAATTCTGTAGTAACTCTAGCTCACGAAACTGCGGTGGCTGGCTTCGGGGCACTGGTCTTTGCCGGCAGTCGCGATGTATGCGAGGCAGATGCACGTTGGATCAGTCGAGTGATGCCTCAGACGCACGAGCTGAGCATCGCTCTAGTCGACAAGAGAATAGACCTGTTAGGGGAACTACGAAGCCTTAATACTGGAATAGACCCAGTTCTTGAGGAAACCGTACCCTTTGGTGTTGCGTTCCATCGTAAGATTGTTTTCTTGATTTTGTTCTTCTATTAAATGCCGAAACTAATGTATTGCAGATGTGAGTTGGCCCCAGGGTTCGTAGAGCCGTTCTAACGAAACAGGCCGGTCTGACCAGCGAGGAGAGGGATCTCATTGCAGCCGCATATGACGCCGGGACAATTCTGGTCTGCGTCGCGACTTGCAGTCTTGCAGCTGGAATCAATCTGTAAGAGACCCTTTACTATCTTTGACGTCTCCGCTCAATTAGAATAGCCCAGCACGGAGAGTCATTCTTCATAACTGCCGAATGGGACGAGAATTCGTTGGCCCGTCCATGCTAAGGCAGATGCGAGGACGAGCGGGGAGGCAAGGCAAAGCCCCTGTGGGGGAGAGCTACCTCTGTTGCCGCGAAAATGACCTCGAACAGGTGGTGGAATTGATGCACGCCGAGTTACCTGCAATTGCGAGTTGCCTCAATACGGAGAATCGACGCATCCAGCGGTAAGCCCGAGTCAGTATCTCCGTGTGGCTTGTCTAACTGTTCTCAGGGCGCTTCTCGAGGTGATATCTATCCGTCTAGCCCTGAGTCGGGAATCGATTCAAGACTACTTCTCGAAATCGCTATTGAGCCATACTCATGACGCAAAGTTTGTCGATGATTGCATCACGTCAAGTCTGGAAGAGATGGTAACAATGGGGTTCGTCACTCGCGATTCTGACTCCATGTTCGCAGCTACGCAGTTAGGCAAGGCCATTGTTGCATCAGCCATCGATCCCGACGACGGAGTGTTCATCCACAAGGAGCTCAGCCGGGCACTTCAGGCCTTTGTCATGGATGGCGAGATGCATATACTTTACACTTTTACCCCAGTCCAGGAATTCGGGGCCGCCGTCAATTGGCAAGTGTTTCGGAATGAAATGGACACACTTGATGAAAGCGGGCTCCGGGTGCTGAGGCTCCTTGGAATCAAGCCCACGATCATTCTCAAATTGTGAGTTGCATCCTCGCACTAAACGGCACTGGTCACTCACCAGACACAGGGCCCAAGGTGCTTCCCTTCGAGAAACCACGCAGCAGGAAAGGGACCTGGCTCGCGTCCATCGACGTTTCTATCTTGCCCTTCAATTACGCGATCTGTGCAACGAGGTGCCAATCCAAGTTGTAGCACGAAAGTACGACGTGCCTCGAGGGACTGTGCAGAATCTGTCTCAAACCTGCCAGGGATTTGCGGCCGGCATGATCAAATTCTGTGAACAGATGGGCTGGGGGTGAGTAGTCGATGCACAGCAGATTTATCCCATATGCTAAGTTTCTTCCAGGGTGATGGCAGCCGCTCTGGACCATTTCTCGCACAGGCTTTTAGCTGGTGCGAGGACTGACCTGCTGGCTTTGGCCCAGGTTACGTTCATCAAGAGTCGGACAGCGTGGGTAATCTCTTCCCAGATAGGAACGTCCTGCTTACAGTCCCACAGCCGAGTATTTTGGGAGAACGGGTTCCGAACCGTTGCGACCATCGCCAATGCTGATCCAATGGAACTGCTGCCTGTGTTGATGCAGGTAAGACGCAACGGGATCCGCATTTGGTCACTACTGACTTGCTGTGTAGGCTCAACCCAATAAGATACGTCTAAAAGGAAAGGACAACGAAAAGTTTGAGGAAAAGCTGTTGATCAAAGCCAAGGCTATCTCGGAGTCGGCCAACAGGCTATGGCGTAAGTGGTTATTGTATCTTGATGGACCTGACAACAGCTGACAATCATGCAGGCGTTCAAATGCAAGCTGAACTTGAGGAAGAATGAATATAGATTTCTGTCTACTATCCAGGACTGGACTACACGTTTTAGCAACATGATGATGTGAATGTGGAGTGTCACTAGTTTGTTTCAATCATTCAGTCTGGAACGCACGGAGTGATCAAAGGCTTATGAGCGTTCCAAAGGGGTACTGAAGCTGTTTATTCCTCTCCTTCAGCCCCATGCAAAGGAAATTGGTAGTATTGGATGTCACTTCGGCTAGATTCGGCTATGTGATGTCAAGAGTCTTGCTAAGGGCAAGAACAGCTTTTGCTCATGGCATGAACAAGCACATGCCTGAACTAAAGATATTGGTGATTCCACCTCCACCTGAGGTCGGTATTTTGTTAGTGCCATGAGCAAAAGCTATTCGTGCCCCTAGCAAGACTCGTGATCAATTGCCGTGCGAGAAAAGTGAGTGGCCTGGTCGCTATCCGGGATGAGCCGTGGGCTGCGCCAAGATTCCGCGATCAGGTCACACAGGATGTTCATGACCGGAAGATACCCCGGGAATGCCAACCAGAACGCTTCACTCTCCTCCCCATGGTTTTGAGGCCGTGAGAAAGCGACTCAGAATATCAGGCAGCCGTATGCGCGGTTTTGGGGGCTAAGGAGGCGTCTAAGTGCATTTCTGTCGGTATTAACTTGTACAGTTTCACAAGGTGACGGCCTCCGCCGCATAACATCAGATATGGGATGCATGCTGCGCCTCGCAATTGGTATTCATTGCCTAGCACCCACACAGTTGATATGCTGTTGATTCGGTGCGTGCCAGGCTGTCCAAGCCGTCTACGCTGATGGTGTGAAGCCCGCCGAGCTCTGCACTGTGAGCGTTTCAACGGCTTCTGTCTGAATGATTAGGGGCCTTCTCTCGCATGTAATTATTGACCCGCCTTCTTCTCCGTGTTCTTCTGGACTGTCCACCGCCATCATCACACTTCGGAAGAAAAATGGCTCAAGACGGGGAGAGCAGCGGTGCGACCGTAGCGGTGCGCACTTTGGCCGATCCGATGAATGCTCCGTCGACCCGTCCGCACGTCGTCGTTCTGGACTCTACCTACCAGGAAGATAATGACGCCCTAGGGGAGAGGCCACTCAATGCCGCAGAAGATCTTTGGCTGAGTACTGTAGATGGGCGGTATTCGTCTCACCCCATCCCGATTCGAGTCGGCACATTTCACAATATGCAAACCTTCCATGTAAGCACATTCGGTAGCTGCATGGTCAAAATAGACAAACTCACATCTTTCCAGGTTCACAGGGATATTCTCACCAAATCACATTGGTTTCGGAAAGCTCTGGATGGCGGCTTCAGGGAGACTGACGAGCAACTCATCGACTTGCCCGAAGAAGATCCTGCAATCTTCCATTTTCTCGTCGCATTCCTCTACGAGGAGCGTTTTGATCCGATTAGACCTGCGGCCAGTGTTCTTGGTATTCATCCCCTTTGTATGACAAATTTAGATGAACGGTTGTCTAACGAGTGCCTCAGAACCTCCGCTTGACAAAGGAAAAGGGTTAGACATTGAACCAGAACCTGCAGATGACGCCGATTCCGGGTCATCATCCAGCTCGTCTAGCTCGTCGGGCAATTCCAATAGCACAGGATCGGGATGGCAGCAACGTCATCGGCGAGCTCGAGGGGCTGTGGACGGTGGTGATGAAGGTCACCAGAAACGCCCTGGCATTCACCGCCCCGGTTGCCAGTGTCCCCAGTGCATCGCCAGACAGGATGTCTCAAGATGCTGGCAGTGCGGCGCCCGGCGGTTGCGAAACAATAACCACAGTCAACGACGGCATGCGGGTCTATTGCCCCCAGGCCCTCGGCGTGTCATCAATGTCAACATCACTCAAACCGTGCCCGCGAACGACGCCTCTTCTCGCATTGAGGGCGAAGACATGCGGACCTGGCTCCTAACGTACGAGCTCAACCTCGACGTCTACATATGTGCAAACCGGTACCTCATGGATGACTTCCGCGATGCCGTGATGCGCTCGTGTATCGACATGCTCGAGACAGCCGGAACCGACGCAGCACACCCTCAGGTGTTACGCCTTTGTCAGAAGTTATCCGCCGGCGTCCCCGAGACGGATCCCCTGCTGAAAATGGTGCTCGCACGGGTGGGATTCCTGCAGCCCATGCTGTGGAAGCGGACGCCGGAGGAGACGAGTGAGTTCTTGGTGGAGAATCCAGAGCTGGCAGCTGCGGTACTGCGGGAGACGGTGATGAGGCACGAGGCTACTTCACGGAGGCCGGATTTGCCCTCGATGGAGGGTGCCTAAGAATGTTAGTCCGGTTCGCAAGCAGGGGGTACCACAGGGGGCATCTACAGGTTATGCCTGTCAATATCAGGGCCAGCATCTAAGCGTAAATTGATGGGATTCAGCTCGTAGGCCATCTAGAAAAAAACCTCGGTTGAGCTTAAGGGGTAATCGGTCTGATTCGGGATGAGAACTGGCATTCTTGTGTTGTATTCGACGCCCCAAGCTATCTATACGGGCGATCTTGCGTTAAGTGTCATGTCGGTATATCAAAACTGCGATTGCAAGACCCGCGATCAAGGCAAAATTCAATTCTAGGCATACGCAACCATTAATCCATGACGTCGTCCCGTAAATTGAAGAGGTTCTGTAGGACGTCTTCAGACTTCGCTCTCAGCGCAGAGTGGTACATGGCATTGGTTTCGAACACCTTAGTGCCTTTAACAAGCCTTGCTGTATCCTTAGCAAACTCATAGTCGACATACATGTCGTCCACATATGAAGCCGCGTAGACCGGGACGCTGTTATTTCGCAGCTTTTCTAAGTTGTACAGGGCAGGCCAGTCATCACGGTCAGCCAGCTGCTGGCTCACCTCGCGCAGGGACTTCAGCTCCGGGTACGTTTCAAAGTGCAGCGGGAATATCATCTCGCCAGAGAAGTTCAGCTGACCGGTGGTTGAAGAGACGGAGAAGCCCTGTTTCAACCAGGGAAATGACTCAAGGGCCTTTCCGACGCGGTAGGCTGACCAGCGCGATGCCGAGTCGGGGCCGTCACAGTAGATGGCCTCGTGGAGGATAGCATAGATGATGTTAGTGTCGAAGGGGGTCCACCCCTCAAGCGGCGCCAGGGAAGCCCGGGTGAGAAAGCCGAACTGTTCGAGGGATGCCTTGAGGTGGAAGAGAGCCGAGTGGACGTTGTCGAAGCCGCCGTGGCCGCCAAACGAAATACCAATCGTCAATAGACGAGGGACTGTCAAGACGCCACCAGACGGCAGAGGAATGCTACCTCCCTTGCTCTCGATGTGAGTAGCGACCTCCCGGACAGTGTCGACGTCCTCGGGGAACTTGGAGTAGTAGGCCCGGTTGCGTTCCACGGTGCGGCGGAACGTAGCCTCGTACACCTGGTCGGGCGTCTTGCCGACAGGTGCAAGACCTCCAGTGAGAAAGACCTCGCGGAGGCCCTCTGGGTGCATGGACAGGTACGACAGGGCGACGAAGCCGCCGTAGGACTGGCCGAAGATCGACCAAGGCTTCTTGCGGTCGGGCCAGTTCTCGGTCAGACACTTGCGGACTGCCTCACAGTCGCGGACGGTGTTGTCCTGGCGCATGAGGCCGAGGTACTTGGCGTGGGCCTCCGGGCCGCCGGGCACGAGGCCGAGCATCTCGGTGCTGACCGGGGTACTGAGACCGACGCCGCGGTGGTCGAGAAACAGGAGCTGGTAGCCGCGGGCGAGGGCCGGGCGGGTCAGAGGATGATCCTGCGGATCGCGATTACCGAAGCCGGGGCCGCCCTCAAGGTAGACGAGGTAGGGCTTCGGGGCGGGCGGGTCATCGTCCGGAGGGAAGATGGGGATCTCGTGCTTCGTGACGCGGCGGGCGAACAGTGTGATGGTGCCGCCGGCGTCATAGTCGAGCGGCACCTGGAAGAAGAGCTCGGTGACGAGCAGCTGGCCGGGGATGACGTGCGCCTTGCTGCTGAGGAGCTTGGCTTGGGGGATGTCGAGGACGACAGGGCCGGCGGTGGCCATGGCAGCGGTGATGGTGATGGTTGATATTGGAGTTGAGAGGCGGGGCTAACACGCAACGTCGTCCGTCGTTCTTTTGCTCGTTTTCCGCGGTCTGCTGCTGAAGATCGTGAATCTCTGGCGCTTGCCAATCAAAAGGCTCCTCGGTGGTTTCTACGACGATGTGACAAGAGGGTAACTTGTCCCACCGGCAGATTGAAGACAGACGTTGGAGTTGTCGTGACATAGAAGTTGACTGGCCATGTCGGCAGGGTTATTTGCGGGTCACTTACTGAGGGTGGATGACTCTGCATACTACGCCTCACCTCTTAATACGCTCAAATATCTTTGGCAAGACCCAATAATTCATAATAGATTATACTCTCCATGGCTTTCACGGGGAATCAGGAGCTGGCCTTTCCGATTTAAAACAGCGAGCCAATCCCAAAACATGACGAGGTGTAGGGTAAGCGACCTTCCAGGCCATGCCTCGGCTTACTGGGCAATTGAAGTTGGTGGCTAACGTGGCTAGTATCAATTAGAGCAAAAAGTGTCGACCGTACTAAGTATGTAGCAACACTTCCAACGACCTGCCTCAGCTACAGATAAGGCCATATGGGCCGTTCATATCCAGAGAAGCGCCCTGCACCAGCGGCATATGGCGTGTCTGCCAGCACCGTGGAACTCCCCGCTGCGGCAGGGGTTCTCCAGGAGGGAGCTCCGAGACACGGAAAGCCGGCCACCCCATCCATGCGGCGATCGCATGTTTCGATTGTGGGCGGGTGTCTTCCACCGCATGATTTGTGCCTGACGCTGCAGGAAAAGGAATAATTAAGTTGATATAGTTCCTTGGCAACTACGCATTCGTGCTGTAGGTAGGCATGCACGTCATTTCAATTGCGGCGAGGAATGTCCGGGCCGGTTCGGAAGTAAAAACAACCATCAGAATGCCAAATATTCAGAGTTGCTCCGTACTCCGCCGTTGCGCATGGCAAAGCTAAGTCGCTGACAGGGGGGCTCGTGCTGTTCCGTAGTCCGCCCGTACGGCCACGGCGGAGTTGTCCCTTAGCAACAGGATCGGACCAATTAGGCGCCGCTCCGAAAGGCGCGCCCCCCCAGCCGCCCACTAATTCCAGAGACGTGACTTCACACGCTACTTCGCAGCAAACTCTTCTTCCCTTCCATCCTCTCTCTCTTCCTTCCTCTTCTTCCCTTGCTCGCTACACGCGCAAAAGGCGCTCAAGAAGGAAAAAGGGCATGGCATATCTTCATCTCGCACACTCGCTGGCAGATGGGTTCAACGCTCTTGCTGATGAGGTCCAGAATCTGACGGACCGCAAGACTGTTCTGGAGCACAAGCTGCGCTTCGCTCATGAGCAGGTAAGTCACACACTGCGGCCAAGGTACCTTGGCTGCCTGCCACACTAAGCTGTCACACCTTCAGCTCTTTTGGTCTCTCTGTGTCCTCCGGTTGGATTTCAAATCAAACCACCACCCTCCCCCTTCAACGATGCCCATCCATACCCGCACCCAATTCCCCGTACCAAACGCACAAACCCCCAACAAGACCCGAAAAAGAACCCCTACCTGCCTCGCCCGGTTCTCCACCCGACCCAGCTCGGCGATACCGGAGCTCTGTCTCGGATCGGTGCAGGCAGGTTCGGGGTAGCGTCAGCATGATGAGTATTAGCTCTAGATCAAGAGCATGCGGCCAACTGGCACAATTGCGGAGATTGACAACTTACACGTTCTGATACCTGACGTCTTTTTCTTCCCTTTTTCATCACTCTCCATCCATCATCATACCCTAGTAATTACAATTCCTCATACCCTACTATCACCATCACATTCCGTTTCCGTCATGTCGTCCATACTGACGCAAGGCCGCAAACAGTTCCAGTACCTCGCAGACAAACATGCCCCGGCGGCACCTGAGATAGCAGATACGTTGGCCAAGCTCCAGCTTCCTCCATATACCCCCGTGGACAGTTCGCTGCCAGTTCCTCTCCCTCGGTCCTACGACCTAAACTCTCAACATCATATTGCTCTCGTCATCCGTGACGGGCGCCGAGTGGCCAACCAGCTTGCGTCGTTCGGTGAAGCGAGCAAGACTACCGGCTCTAGCAGAGATACTCTGTCACGAACCTCCCACGCCGAGACGTCCATGTCGACTGCCCTAGAACAAGACTTCACGGTCGAGGGAAAGAAAGGCAATCTTCAGTGCCCATTTTCCAAACCGGCCTCCACCGATGGCTCTGAGGAACACCAAAGTAATACGCGGGATCCCACCCCCCACCAATCGACGGATCCCATCTGTGCGGCCATGTATGAAGAATCAATGTCCCAGCCTACTCGTACCAATGGCTCCTCAGCCGGAAAGTGCCCCATTCGCTATATGGACAAGCACTCACCCCAAGAAATTGCACACTATGTCGAGACACATAAACACGAACTGCCTCGCAGCCATGAAGTATGTCTACGACGGTATCAACGTGACGAGGAGGTCAAGAAAATGGACTCCAAATATGGCGACATTGTGAGCATGATCGAAGGACTTGGCCAACTGCACCAACCTATGCTGCCCGAAACAGACGAAGAACCGCCGCGGCCGAGTGATATGGTGCAACCCCCGAATGAAAGGGTTGAGAACTGGGCGCAAGCCGTGAGTGTGAACTCGAACCCAGATGAACCCCAGGTCCCGATTCAGATGGAAGAAGACCGGCAGAACCACTTCGACCGCCCACTTAAGGAAATCCGAGTTGGAGAATCACCAAGCCGCCCCTGGGGCATTTCTGTCCCAGTATACGAACTAGCAGGGCAGCATGACGAACAGCTTGCCTCACCACCACCTGCGCCTGTGCGCATGCCGAGTCCGGTGCAAAGTACCCGGAGTGTCCAGACCCCCACGAAGAAGACTCCAGGAAAATGCCCCTTCGACCATACCAAATTCGCTGCCATGGGCGGGATGCCTCCACATGCGAAATACGAGGCTAAACCATCTGTCACCCTGGACACTCCAGAAAAGCCGCCTGTCTCGCCGGTCAAGGGGGAACTTCCTCACGAGCCCTCCATGCCTCAACCCGCCTTCATCAACCCTGACATGGCCAAGGGTGGAGGTAACATGCCGCAGATGATCTTCACGGGCCCTGTGTTCATTGGATACCCCATGGACCTGGCCATTCAATTCATGAACCAATACCGAGGGAATCAGTGAAACTGTTCCGTACTTGTTTTGCGTTGTCGTTTGATTTTGTTTTCACCTTACAAAGGCATGCTTTATAGGGATACATAAGCGATGGCGTTTGGGGTCAACCAACACCGGGAAGGGAATCCTGGGGAGGGAGCGTTGCCGTAATTATTTCTTTTCTTGCTTTGCTGAGACTTCAGATTTCATGCACATCCATCCGAGAGGCCGATAACGGTTGAATTATTAGCGACATGATATCCAAATTGAATTATACCCAGCTAGCAGGGGACAATGGTCACGACGATTTATCCTTGTCTTTGTCTATCATCTGGACTCTATAGTCAAGACGCTCCTCTCGTGATGGTTGTAACAAGAATACGAAACAATGTCCAGAACGCCATCTATCCCGCGGACATCTAATCCGTGTCCCGCATGTCTGCCACATCCAAATATTGAGTCTCCAAATCATTACTGTCCCTATTCGTTTGTACATGGCGTCTCTTGCTTGACCTCTTGCATGAAAACTCGCAATTTGCAACTCGCAACACCTCTATTCCTGGCTCCTCGCCTTCTTGGTCAAAGGCGCCTCTTCATCATCGTCCGCGTCCCTGTATCCGCCGTCGTCCCTGCCCCATAGCGAGATGTCGTCTTCGGACATGAGGACGGCGGCGTCATCGGGATCTATGAGGGACGAGGAGTCGGCGTCCTCGTAGCCGGCGTCGCCCTCCTCGGCGGCAGCGCCATGGGCATCAATGCGGGCGAGCTCGGCGGCGCGGGCCATGGTGCGGCGGTAGATGATGAGGCCGACAGTCAGACCGACGGCGCCCCCAATGGCCATGCTGAGATAGTTGATGGCCTTGTCACCGGCAGACATGGAGTCGCCCTTTTCAGCGAGGAGGGCGAGACGACTGCCGATGAAGACGTGGACAAGCAACTTAGGGCTTCATGTGGTTGTTAGTTTACTGACTGCTTAGGAAAGAGACGGGGGAACGGCGCACCTTGACAACGCGGTTGAGAGGCCAAAGGCCAGTGGAGTGACGCTGGGAATGGTAGCCAGGAAGCCGTTGCTCAGGCTGAAGGGCAGGGGGCAGAAGCGGATAGCCGTCAAGTACCAGATGCCCTCCTGGCGCAGGACCTGGCCAAGGGCGACGAAGCGGTGGTCCTTGCCAACCATGCGGTCGACGTAGCCGCTGAGGATGGTGCGGCTGGCCATGAAGGCGCCCAAGGCACCGAGGGTGCAGCCGGCGGAGACGACGGGCCAGCCCCAGGGGAAGCCGTAGACGAAGCCGGAGATGGTGGCGGCGGTGGAGTAGCCAACGATGGGCGGAAAGGAAGTGGCGAAGATTATGCAGAAGATGATGAGCCAGCCGGCGGGCATCTCGCGCCACGACTTGGCGTAGGGGGTCAGCCAGGCGAAGAAACTGTGGGAGTAGACGAGGGCCAGAATGCCGAAGACGGCCGCGGCGATGAAGCCGACGGCGGCCAGGAGGCGCTGCAGCGGGGTGAGGCGCAGGTACATCTTGAGGACCTGCTCGCCGAGGAGCTGGGCGGACGCGACGATGCGGCTGACGAAGGAGCTGGAGGCATGGGGGCGCGCGAGCGGGTTGGACAAGCGACGGCGGGCGGCGACGGCGGACGACGACGAGGACCACGGCGGTAGGGAGGGAGAAGGCGACGAGCCGCGTGAGGGCGACAGGGCCAGGGCCTGCGCGGTGGAGTTGTAGTCGGCAGGCATGTTGGTTTGGTGGCTCGGACCTAGGGACTGGAGAGCGAAGACGAAGACGAAGAGGTAATGGATGTAGAATCCAACGAACCAAGGAACGTATTCGTAGAGTATTCTCAAGGGTCTCACGTCCAAGGGACCGTTCTTTGTTATTGCTGTGCAATGCCGTGGCTACGCTGCCATGCTGATGCGATCTGGGGGGAGGAGTGAGCCTTGTCGGATGGCGCGGAGGACGAAACCGGACAAGTCGGACGAGGCAACGGCGGGACCTCGAGCAAGCGATTGAACGACGAGTGGGTAGAGACGAAGTCGAAGAAGAGAAGCTTGCTGGCGAGAAGAGAAGAAAAGGGGAGCGGTTTGGAAAGAGGGCGAGCTGCGAGTGCGATTGCGACGCAAACGGGGTTGAAGCTGAAAGAGGTTGTGGAAGTGAGACAACGCAGCCTGAAGTGGATGGATGGATTGGATTGGATTGAGTGCCTTTAGGTTTGAATGACGTTGGTGGGCTTAGGTACCTGACCTTAGTACTTAGGTACTTGAGTCTGCGCTACGGGGCTGTGACAGTAATAATAAGACGGATAAGCTGCGCCCAGCCGGCCCCACTAACTATGCTGACACCTAGGGAAAGCAATAGTCGAACAAAGGCTAATCAACTACGACTTTACTTTAACGACAAAAGCCTCCTGAGTCAGGGTGTGGTTTGGAAAATTTACGATTTTACTGCTTTCTATCTCGGCTGGTCATCGCCGTCCGCTGGGGCCCTTGGGCGGATCTCGCACGAGCAGCCTCACCTTGCCATCGCCAATCTCCACGCCTTGGCTCAGGATATCTACCTCCTCCTCTTCCTCTTCTTCCTCTTCCTCTTCATTGCCAACGTCCGCCCCGCCCTCTCGCCCCAGAGACTTGTCCCAGCTGCGCGCATCGATGCCCAAGATCCCTCCCATGTTGTTGCGGTCGCCCGGCACCGAGAACTCCCGGTACGCGTACCGCCACTCATTGAGGAAGTTGCGGATCGCCCTGCCCACCTTGTCTTTGCCATTCTTACTGTGGTGCCCGGACCCGGTGATGGCGTAGATGGCCCGAGACTCCTTGCTGTTCTCCATCAGCACCTTTTCTAGGTACTCAACAGCCTCCTCGGGGTGCAGTCCGTGCAGGTCAACGTAGAGCTCTAACCCGCTCGCGCTACCCCTGTTGCGTTCTTCGTACAGCTCCCGCGCTGCCTCCCGGTGCGCCTTTCGCATCAAATCGTTCTCGCTCTGTCCTCGAAGGCTAAGAGCCTTGGCAGCCCTGGCATCATTACGGTTCCACGCCTGCGCAGCACTGTTCCCATGCGTTAACTTTAACTCGGGCTTATCAAATATGTATTGATGGTGCTGGGGCAAGGATAACAAACCTTTGCAGAAACTTGTTACGAAGGCCGCCGTGCTTGATAGCTTCTTGACGGGCCTTCAAGTAGGATTTGTTGGCCCTCTCTCCCGTCTCCAGCCAGGGAACATGCTTCGGACTAGGAATCGCCTGAGCAGCAGCGCTGTTCTCGCCGTTTCGAAGCCCCGTCGAGACGCCGTTCCGGCCCATCTTCTTAGATTCGGGGCGAGGAGAGACCGGCGCTGGAGACAGTCTGACAATATCGGCCAGCGAGCTTGGGGCAAAGTTCTCTTTGTGTCCATGGCCGTGGCCACCACGTTTACCGTGATGCTTCTTACCCTGTTTGGCAGAGGCGGATCCCAGCGAGGGGAAAGCATCATTGTCGTCAAACGCCGGCGCAGAGACACCTGTATCCCTAGCTTGGTGTCGGCTACCAGGGCGAGATCGCGAGCGAGGGCTCTCAGTTCCATGGAAATGCTTTAGGCCCGGCGGCGGAGTTATACCCACAGATGGCAAGTTCATACCCCCAAGGAACCCACCTAGTTGCTCTGGAGTACCGGGTCGGAGAGATGGGAATGAGTTGAGATCTTGCAGTTGCAGACTCCCTTGACCCTTGGACGGTGGGGTGTTAGACCCGTCGAGAGAGAGCTTGTTCATGAGCTTTGCGGGATCGTGCGAGAAGATGCATGTCTCTCCAGCTAAACAGTTACCCATCACCCAGTACCTAAAAGGAGGCGCAACTTGGTTAGATACACGGCCCAACGCATGGCTACGAGTGATATCATGGACTTACTTGCACAAGTGATTACTGAGGTCATGGCTAAAGCGACAGTCTGCACGGAGACACTGGCCCGTGGACATGTAGAATTTGCAGATGACCCCAGACTTTTGCTGACCGATAGGCGTGGTTGGGCGTCCTTCGGGGGATACGGACTTTCCAATTAGCACGTTCTTGGGCTCCTCCGAGGGCGCACTAAGACTGCCGTCTTGGGCCTGACTCTCCATGATGGACACGATGGTTGCACTCAGATCGTAGCCATGGAGCGCCAAGGCGGCCTCGATCTCCTCATCGGTCCTGGCCTGGCCGAGAATAGAACGCAGCATGTCATACGGCGACATGTCGGATGACTGGGCGGACATGGATGAGAACTCGGGGGCAGCCGCGTTCAGGGCGCTGGCCACTGTGCTGACGGACGAGGTGACGCTGGCGGCATCGTCACTGACGAGCCACTCAACATTTTCGGTTTGGTATTCACCCAGGATCTCGGTGGCAGGGGTCGGGTCGCTTGCGAACTCGTACGCGTTCAGGTTGGGACTATGGGGAATCACGGGGGTCGCAAGAGCCAGGCGCGGCGAGGCCCTGGGAGACGAAAAAGGTGAAGCCGTGGATGACTTGGCCCGGCCAAAGGTGGAGGGGACGAAGCCAGGGGGAGCTAGCGGACTCACGGCCAGTCTTGGAGACCCGGAGAGGGGAGTTGGTGAGCCGCGCCATGACGCTGGAGAGGGTCGTCTGAGGATGGTCTGGCGGATAGGAGGCGGCGACGTAGAGGTCCCGCCGCCATCGCGATAACGCCACAGAGCGTCTAGAATGGCGTTGTCGAGCGAAGTGCCGGTCAGGGAGGTCTCCTTGCGAAAGAGCTCCTCTAGCTTGTCCGTCTTGTCCTCGTCCTCGAGCGTGGCATCCTGTAGGATAGGCAAGCATAGTTCGTAGTGCTCGTCGGACACCATGACTGGGACGCGGGCCCCTGGCGAAGGGGTCGATGTATTACGTGGAGGAGCGGGATGCGATAGGTTGCGTTGAGTTGCGGTGGGCAAAATCTAAGAATCGGAAGACGGGGAAAGATGGCGCGACGTAGAGGAGGAACGAAGCTACTGTGGCGAGCCAAGTTGAGCCGAGGAAGGATCGATCTATGAGGGAGGATGTCGTGGGTCGACGCAGCAGGATAAAGGAAGGCAACTTTGAAGGGAGGAGAGGCTGTCTCGAGCTATGGTCAGCATGGCTTCAGTGGCCGGGGACGCGGCAGCGCGGAGCAGAAAGGGACCAGAGCAAAGGTGGAGAGGCGGAGCGCGAGTTACAGGGGGACACTTACGGTTAGGTAGGTAACATGTCAATAAAATAAAATGAGAAAAGGAGAGAGAAAATGATCAGGGTGGGGGGAAAGAGAAGTAATAATAACAATAATGGAAAGAGCAGAAGAAGCAGAAACAGAAGCAGAAGCGCGCGCAAAGAGGAAAAGGGAGAAAGGAGAACAGAGAACGGAGGGTTGTGTGGCGGGCAATCAGAGAGGGAGAGGGAGACGGATGGATGCTGATGATGCAAGGCCGAACGACGGAACTCGGACGGGCTTCACATGGGGGTTTATGGTTACTTAGGGAACACCCCCACTGTAAGGTACTCCGTACCGTGCTGTCTTCCCTTTTCCCAGGTAATAGGAGTTCTCGGTAGGCGGGCAGTTAATTACTTGGGAGAGTGATAGGTAGGTAGGTGGTACTTTGTGGATTGATGAGAGATTGTTGGTGACACTAACGAGCGAGCGACGCGAATGAGCGATGGGGAGGCTCGTTTAGCTCATTTATCGTCACGGAGGTCGTTTGGTGATGCTCCGTCCGACAAGGTACCAAGCCAAGTTTTCTGTTCTTTTGTGTGGTTCAGGGCGCGTCAGCGTGGTGCCTCAGCTGATATGGTAAGGTAGGTGATAGTGATGGTGATGGTGGTGATGGTAATGATGAATGCCCAGGAGAGAGGCCAGGTTTCCAGTTGGAGCGAGAGCACCAGCGCCCCAGTGAAAGCCAAAGGCTGCACATGTACCAAGTACCTCCTGAAGCTTGAGTGCCAGCACTAAGCAGGTCATGCTTCCACAGGCCAACCGCCCACATGGCACGGGTGACGGGCTACCGGGCACTGGGGCCGACTTGACCTAGGGAGACCCCAAGTACGGCACCTGTTACAGCTTCAGCTTCAGCCGACCGACGGGACGGAAGTGGACTGGACGATCACGGCGAGGTGGTGGTATCGGGCTCGGCGCCTTCCAGTGGCAGTGGGTGAGACGCCCTGTAGATGTAGAGGGCTGCGGGACGGGGGAGCCTTACAACACTGAACATCCATTGGACAACCGCCAAGAGCTGCAGCCTGACTTTGGGTTGCATCCCGCTGGCATTAGATGGCTGCTCTGCAAATCGAGTGATACGGAATATCAGTGATTGGTACGTAGTGTGCTGTAATCAACTTTGTAAAACTGCAGAGTGGTTTGCACTTTCATTCATGGAGACTTCTCCAGACGACCTGCATCCGAACTAGCACCCATCCACCTTTCAATATCAAGGTGGAGATTTAATTGACAACCAGGGTGAGCTGTGGGCTTGTCACTCTCCCTCTACGTTGTCATGGAACTGGGAGTCTGGGACCACATCCCTGTCCTCATCCATCGCCCTCTGGACCCCTATTCATGCGAAAACTCAGAGGAAGTAGACGAGGAAGTTGAGCATCCCATCTGGCCTCTCAACCATCTGGTCGTAGTAAGCACATTGTGTCTTGATTATGTTACCATTTATCCAAGGTAGGACTCGTCTCATGTGACTGGAACGCTGAATCCCTCGTTCTTCATGTTCGACAAGGTCCCTTTTTCCTTTCTATTGTCTGTGCTACGATCTCCTCGAGCCTTGTGATAAGTCATTCATTTCTATTCTTGAATCATGGTGGCCTTCTTGAGCTTTAGCTGCGTTGGACCTGCGCCCCCTGATTAGGAGAAATTGTCGACGATCTATTATAAATGTCAAAGTATTCTTTAGTCGTCGTCATCCTCTAGCCGGAGGTAGACATTATCCAGGGTATATCTCCATCATCGTCGCCTCCCTAACCGGAGCTGAATACGCATCCACATTGTTACTCCTCTTCTGTAACACCGACCATAGCATCCTAGTTGCCCTTCCTTCCACTCAGGACGTGGAAAATCTCTTTCTCCTGTCCTGCAAATACCCTCGACACACTGCATCAACCACCGCGCCTCCCTGTGGAACGTGAGCAGCCACTCGGCGATTCGTGGAGAGCCTGTCGCCACACTGCTGTCTTACCACACGTAGAAGCCCAAAACCTGGGCCTTGGGCGGCAACATGATCCAGTACTTGGACAACTGGAGCATCGCTTTCTAAACACTCGTGGCATGGGTGTCATTGTGGAAGGTCGAGCCGCTTCGCTCAGGTTGAGCAAATCAACCGCATGCCGGCAGGTTGCTCTTTCATCACCGAGAACCTCACACATGTCGGGTCAAAGTAAGCTGAAGACTGATCTCTAGTATGCCGAGCTAGATTCACGTCTTACCACGAAACCCATCTTTGCAAATTTTCGTTGAAACATGTGCTAAGGACTCTTATCCCTGTTTTTTATTATTTAAGTAGTCGTAATAAGTCTCGAGCGGTCAGTCTACGACCTCGGCGCGGAACTCAACATTAGCAAACTTGTCAAGGAGCGACTTGATGGATTACTTACAGCAAACGAGCTAGTTCTGAATGCACATAATGAGGATAAAGGGGTGCTCTGCCAAATTCTTGCCATAATTACTGCTTGTATGTCAAATTCTCAAAATGGCAGATCTTTGACAGAACCGCTGGCTACAGGACAAAGGCCGATAAAGGACGTCAGAGAAGACGCTGCTGTCATCAGTTATTGACCCTTGCTCTTTAGAGAGGGGGGGCGGGTGCAAGCATGGTTGACGTGCAAGGTCCTCGCTAGCGAATCGACTTGTTATCTTTGGGAGGCGACCTGGTCTCGAATAGTTCCCGTCTAGAGTGGTTGGGTAGGTAGACACCTCAGAAACTCAAGAAACCAAACCAAGGCTGGTAGGAATTTGTTGGTGACTCAACCAACCCATGGAAGTTCGAAGGATGATTACGAGACACGGAATACGGAGATACGCTTACCGGAGAAATAGAGGCCACTATGATTCGTCCGAGTGGCAAAACGCATAGAGAAACTTGCATGTGTAGCCAAGGTCAAAGAGTCTAGGGCCATTAATGCCCTAGGATGGGCACCATGACCTCTTCTGGTGGCAAGTTTCAGACTTTGATGTGCCTGGGAACATTCTACCTACCTAGCTATATGAGAGAAATGGGTTGCCTAGAGGCTAGAGTGCTCAATGAAAGGATGCAGAGGGATTGAGTCAGCCGTCAGTCAATTCGGGCAAGTCAGTTGTCCTATCACACAGCGAGTTAAAAGTGCCGGAGGTCATCATCTAGCCTCACAGCATACGGCATCGTCTTGGTGTTGTTGTGTAGTAGAGGGCAAAACCAGGGCGAAGGCAAAAAATATGCAAAGCTTGTCACAGAGAGGCCCAGAACAGCAGGGGTATTGAAGTTGAAATTTCAAGATTAGGTACGAAGTATGAGTAACTAACCACTCCATACATTCAGCAGGTTGGCGAGTACCAGTCAGAAATGAAAGACCTTGAAAGATCAGGATATGCATGGTTGGGCGTAGGGGGTGATAGGAGAGTTAGATGGTTAGACCGTACGATGTTGATGGTTAGGTCTAGTCCGTGGTGGAACTGTGATTCTGGGCGGACGGTAGGTTGCGTGAAGCGCAGGGCGAATGAGGTGTAGTCCAGAGAGAGAAAAGTCGCCTGAGGAGTGAGTCGTCGGGAGCTGCGCTTAGACCCGTAGCAGTATAGAGTTAGGGGAGTTGGTGAATCACAAGTGAGGAGTGATGCATGCACTAATCGGCCATTACTGTTCGCAGATTTTTGAGTTGGTTGTGTGTGGTCGTTGCTGTAATCTCAAGGATGGCCGGCCGAGTCTAGTCGAGTCGAGTCACTCAGTCACTCATCATCCGAGTCACTCGTCACTTCCAGGCACTCATTATTCAGTCATTCAGCCATTCATCACTCGTCCGTCACACAAAGACACACACACACACACGCACACAATGATCCGCCCAGAAAGAAAAGAAAAAAGGGCGGCGGGGCACATTTTCGGCGGAGGCGGTGGTGGGGGGCTAAGAGGGGCAATGACACAGTGGGTAGAAAAGGAACGGTAAGAAAAATATCCCCCTCAATCACTGGAAAAAAAAAAAAGAAGAAAAAGAAAAGAGGAACAAGAACAAGAAAAAAACCTGCGGCGATACGCAAGGTACCTCCAAGATCTTAGGTGGGGCAGTGGCATGGTCGGTACCGCCAGTCGAGGACTCGGAGTCAGGGAGCGCAAAGTACCCTGTCAGTCAGCCTGTGAAGGTACCCTAATCGTCAGCCCCACTACTACTCGCCCACCACGCCCACCAACCCACCAACTTGCTCCAGCCCAATGATTGGCTGCGTGTTTTCCAAGTAAGCACCCGGGCCGCAAAGAAAAAAATACTGCCTCCACGCCGCCCCTCATCGACTTTTTTTTCCTCTTCTCCCATCCTGCATCCAAAACACCAAACCGATATCCATCTCCTTCCTAGATTCCGCCGACTCTCGTCCTTCTTGCGAGAGCGTTCAGATCTAGTCGAATACCCAGCTTCTTTTCACGTCCAGCGCAGTCTTCCTCCGGAGCCTGCCCTCTTTCTTCCACCCACCACCCCGCGCTTCATCGATTTCTAGATTGAGCTGTGCTTAATCTAGATTCCCCCACCTACTCCGCGAATATGGCTACCGAAAAGGGACTCGAAGACGTCCCCGAGGGTGAGTTCTGTCCTTTCCCGCCCTGCCCTGTGCGATACCGTTTGATTTGCGCGCCTTGGATAGCGTTTGGGAGCGCTGCCCGCTCGTCGCCCTGTCGTGGGGTTCGACTATGTGGTGGGCTGGCTGCGATAATGCCCTGTCGTGCGCTTTTCCTGGTGGGCCGCGACCGCCGCATCCTCCCACCAGCCCACCACGGCCCAACGTTCGCTTTCTGCGCCATGATCATGCCTATGTCTACTCTCAACGCTGCGACTGACATTGCTTCCCTACAGGACAGATCGAGTCTAACTATGACGAGACCGTCGATTCTTTCGATGATATGAACCTCAAGGCTGAGCTTCTCCGAGGTGGTAAGTACTTCGCCCGCAACCCCACCACCCTTATTCCCGCACGCCGCTCACTCCCCACGCAGTCTACGCCTATGGCTTCGAGCGCCCCTCTGCTATCCAGCAGCGTGCGATTATGCCCGTCATCAAGGGTCACGATGTCATTGCTCAGGCCCAGTCCGGTACTGGAAAGACTGCCACCTTCTCCATTTCCGTTCTTCAGAAGATCGACACCAACGTCAAGCAGTGTCAGGCTCTGATCCTCGCCCCCACCCGCGAGCTGGCTCAGCAGATTCAGAAGGTTGTTGTCGCTATCGGCGACTTCATGAACATCGAGTGCCACGCCTGCATTGGTGGAACCAGTGTGCGCGATGACATGAAGGCTCTCCAGGACGGCCCCCAGGTAGTTGTTGGAACCCCCGGTCGTGTTCAGGACATGATCCAGCGTCGTTTCCTCAAGACCGACGCTATGAAGATGTTTGTCCTCGACGAGGCCGATGAGATGCTTTCTGTAAGAAAATTTCTCTCCTCCTTTTGCCACCACCCAAACTCTATGCTAACATATTCCTCTCCAGCGCGGTTTCACCGAGCAGATCTACGACATCTTCCAGCTTCTCCCCCAGAGCACCCAGGTTGTCCTCCTTTCGGCTACCATGCCCCAGGACGTCCTTGAGGTTACCACCAAGTTCATGCGCGACCCCGTCCGTATCCTGGTGAAGAAGGACGAGCTTACCCTAGAGGGTATCAAGCAGTTCTACATCGCCGTTGAGAAGGAGGAGTGGAAGCTCGACACCCTCTCCGACTTGTACGAGACTGTCACCATCACTCAAGCTGTCATCTTCTGCAACACCCGCAGAAAGGTTGACTGGCTTACCGACAAGCTCACCGCCCGTGACTTCACTGTCTCGGCCATGCACGGTGACATGGACCAGGCTCAGCGTGATCTGATTATGAAGGAATTCCGATCCGGCTCTTCCCGTGTCCTGATCGCTACCGATCTTCTGGCCCGTGGTATCGATGTCCAGCAAGTTTCCCTGGTCATCAACTACGACCTTCCCGCCAACCGCGAGAACTACATCCACCGAATTGGTCGTGGTGGTCGTTTCGGCCGAAAGGGTGTCGCCATCAACTTCGTTACCGCTGATGATGTCCGAATGATGCGTGAGATTGAGCAGTTCTACAGCACTCAGATTGAGGAGATGCCCATGAACGTTGCCGACCTCATCTAAAAACCAAAAAAAAGCATCGTCTTCCAGAACCGTTACCCCAGACTGCCCTACTGCAACTTGAATCTGCAGGGCCATCTGGCATCCTTGGGAGTGTCTACGGATATTTGAGGCAGTTGATAGATCTCGTTTCTAGAGTACCGTCTGGGACGGCGCTGCCGTCGGTCCGGAGGTGGTCCAGGGGGGGAGGTCCAAACTGGCTGCATGGCAGAGGCTCGGGAAGTCCCTTGCACCTAATACCTGGAGGTGTGGTGGGCTACCAAAAGTAATGCAATGGTTTTTCACCCTGCTTTTGTCCTGGTTGTATTTAGGTGTCGTTTTCATGATGATTATTTCCTTTACGATTTTGCTCCTATCTCGCCATGATTCATGTGAAGTGAGCCTCAACTCTGCAACTGAATCGACTTAAACATCATTTTCACCAGCAGGAACTAACCCTGATACTTGTGACTTCGAGTCCTTGTCGACTCGACCTGTGTTGGGATTTAATTCTAATGAAATGACTATGTAAATAGTCTTATTTAATATATGAGCACGAAGACGAACCTGCATCGCCCAAAGACACTTAAACAGTCAACAGCTCAAAGAAAGCCACGTTTGTCATAAACGGTTTAAAAAGAATCAATTTGGTTCAATGCCATGTCTGTATTTCCTATACCCTATCATAAAAGGGCGTGTCGTACAAAAGAAAAGGCTACGTACGCTACGTCTATCGTGATAGAGATCCATCATCTTCATCTCACGACATCTTTTTGTCGATGTAAATCGTACAGGGATCCCCCGAAAATTAAGAAAAGGTATATACGATCTGTATTCCGTCCTGTGTAAAAAAAGAAAATCAGAGACGGAGCAGTTCTTGCCGCCCAAAATAAAACGCCTAATATGGTATCACCGCCCCAGAAAGTATGTCATGAATGCAGTCGCCTTGTACTGGCTGAAGCTCGCAGAGGCAAAATGCAACTTGTGCCCGTTCACCCACGATTTAACGGGCCTGCCCGAACATGGTCTGGGTTTGGGGCGGGCTCTGGGTGGCCTGGCCGGAGTAAGCACCGGGGATAGGGACGGCGTCATACGTGGGCTCGTCAGCGCCAACGGGTGCTTGGGCCGAGTGGTCCTGGAAGAAGGCGGCGGGAGGCGGAGGTGCAACGCTAGAGGAGGCGAAGCCGGACTGGTCCATCTTGGGGGTCGCGACGGGAGCCTTGGTAGGAGGAGCCTGGAGCTTGAAGTCGGAGTCGATCTTGCCGACGAATTGCGACTGAGGCTCGACGAACTGGGTTCCGGGGGTGAAGGGGCTCTCTTCAATGTCGGAGAGGTTTCGGTAGGCGGCGGGAGGGTGGCGAGGGGACATGGCAAACTGGCTCAGGGCGGGAGACTTGGGGCCAAAGCCAGGGGTGTTGGGAGCGGACTGGTTGCGGAGCTGCGCGAGGTAGAGATCGGAGCGGGCGCGGTCTCGCATATCCATAGACTTGAAAAGACGGCGCTTGGTGTAGTAGCGGTAGAAGACGACGCTGTAGAGGATGATGCAGAGGACCTCGATGACAACCTCAATGATGATGCAGATCATGGCCCAGTTCTGAAGACGGCAGAGGAGCGCATAGTCCACCTTGTCGCCGAAGACCTGGCTTCGGGTGTTGGAGACGCAGGACCATCCCCACATGTCCTTGTTGTTCGAGTTGTTTTTTGAGTGTTGGAACAGAACAGCTGTGATGACCCAGAGAACCAAGCTAACCATGAACTAGGATTTTGTTAGAATCTATGCACCCAGCCTCAAGACATAGGGGAGCCGACTTACCCATCCGATAGCGAACAGGGTGTAATACGTTCCGACCTTCTCGGCGCGTTTGTGGCCGCCTCGGCAGTACGCAGCAAAGACCAGGATGCAAGCAAAGAGTGACAGACAAGCCATGGCGAGGACCAGTTTCTGAGGCCAGGCGTTGGTACCGTTGGCCCAAGAGGGCATGCGGCTTTGGGAAGGTAGGGAACGTGTGGCATTGAACACGGCAAAAGTGGACGAAAGCATGGCAATGATGATTAGTGAGCAGCTGAAGTTGACGCCACGGAGAGCGAACTTGGCCATCCGAACGCGAGCTTTGATTTTCTGTCCTAGCGTTAGTGCGGTGGCCCAGCAGGCGACAACTTGGCAAGACACGTACCACATCGCGAGCCTGTTCCTTTTCAGTCGACAGCTCTCGCTTCTCAAGGACATCCTCCTGGAGGAAGGTCGGGCTGAGGGGGTTGTTGAACTGCCTCGCAGGCGTGCCGGGCACCCTCATGGCGCTCTTGAGGGGAGTCCTGGGAGTCATTGGGACGGCGACGGACTCTCGGTTTCCGATATAGCCAAAGCCCAGATCACCGGGCTGGGTCTGGGCGAAGTGAGACTTTTCCGGGTCGGCAAAAGGTGATCGTGCGTCGACAGGAGAGTGTACCGAAGTGGCCTCGGCAAAGCGGGGAGTGCGAGGCTTAAGAGAACCGTCCGAGGAGGAAGACCCGGAAGAACCAGTTCGGGCGGGTGTAAGATTCAGAGCGGCAGGCCGTCTCTTCTCATCTAAGTGATGTATGTCAGCTTGGAGCCCGATGAACTGGCGAGTCAGCTTCGGCGACGACGGACCTTGTCCAGCCATGCTTTATCTTTGATGAATGTAAAGAGTAAATAGCAGAGCAAGTTGTGAGACGGTAATGGTGAAAGTTGAGTGTTGATGATGAGGCAAGTGCTTCAACACAGTCCAAAGCACATTCTCAGAACGAAATAGAAGAAATCGAAATCAAACGGAGACCAGCTATCGAGGAACAAGAGAGAGGTCCAAAGGGGCGGGCAGATGTGGGAGGATGGGAGTTTTGAGGTTGCAGCTTGGGGAGGAGGGAGCAAGCTCATTCGACTACAGCAGACGCCGGCGATGGGACAGGGACTCGGGAGGGAGGGGCCGCAAATAGCATCTGGGATGGCCTTACCTAGGATGGAGGACAGATGGAGTACAAGAGCTCTGATAGGTAGGACCGATGCGCCGGCCAGGTGATTTGGGCTCAGGTTAGACGCCCACGTTTGTCGAGAGGTGACGGGAGGTGGCGACGGGTCTAGGAAATGGCCCAGCGGCTGCAGAATGGTCTCTCAGTCGCACAACCTCTCACGCTTTGACACTTGATACAGTCGTTCGTGGACAGACTGCGCTCCCGTTGGATGAAGCCGTGGGGTCTTGTGCAATGTCAAGAGGTGTTAGGAGACTGAGAGGACCGCAAAGAGGACAAGAACAGGAGCATCACGGAATGTTTGCAGACAACAAAGAGGGGGCCTCTTGTGACTAGGCGGAAAACTCTATGTTTTGTGTGGTCGACACCGCAAGACGAGCAGATAGAAACAGCAGGGCAGACCAGGGTCCGACAAGGGTAAGACAGCCTAGACAGGCACAAGCAAAAGCCGAACAATAACAGCAGAGCAGAAGAGCAAACGAGCAGCAGTCCTTGCGCACTTAGGCGCTCGAATACCCGGCAACACCCTATTTGGCGTCGAGCCCCCGTCCTTACATCCCTGGCCCGGTCGTGGTTGGAGGTTTGGAGGCATGATTGGAGGTCCGCGGCTAACGTCGAGAGCGTGGATCGCGGAGAAGAGGCGTCCTAGCCGTATGGTTGGTTGGCTTCGGGAGCCGCTCACCACCCCCCCCGGTCGACCCCGGCCAGCGATCTGCCGTCTTGATAGGCCGCCGTGATGCAAGCGCTTTTGTCTTCACCTCGGCGCCACCAATCAGCTCTCTCAAGTCCGTGATGGCCCTTCAGCCACCTGCAGATGTCGGCGGCAACAACGACGCCCGGATTCGCAGTCTCCCACACCGCGGCCCACCCGCCCTCGGAGGCCCACAACGTCCGCTCGCGGCCGACGACGCACCAACAGCGATGTGATCCATTGATGCAACGTGCTTGCTTGACTGTGTGCTTATCTGCCTCTCTGCCAAGCTCTTGCGGGCACAAGCTTGTTTGACTTGTTCGAGTCCCTTCCCTCCGCTCCGGGTTCGACGGGCGTGACTCTCCGGCCCCCCGCATTGGCTGACGGTGCCATTTTTAACGCAACTCGGGCTTCAACCGCGTGGTGCAATAATCTTTATGGCGATTTGATGGCTTGAAGACTGGATTCTGGTTATGGCAGTTTCTTTCACGAGCTGTTACACCGTGTAGCGTCACTTGCTGACGATATCATCTTCATCCAAGCCCGTAGTCCGCTGTCGAACCTTGAACCTTCATCAGCAATCTTGGCACCCGGAGGCACTTACGGATATAGTCGTCTGCGAGGCCACATCGTACAGATGCACACAAATGCGACAGTGGGCTCTTTTTTGCAGCTTCCTTGTGGATGTTGGTGATGCCCCAGCGATCAACATGCTGGTTGTTGCAACCCCAATCTCATCCATGTCTGACCTCCAAGGCTCCAAAGCAAGGGGCTAAAATTAGCTCGTAGAAAAAAAATACAGCGCATTGGCTGGCGACTTTGTGTGATAAGGGTCGCATGCATCAGGCGGGTTTTTGTCTTTTCGATGTTTCCCCGACACAGAGTGCAACCCGAGAAATCATTCAGGCAATATTCCCATGTTGGTGAGTGTGCCGAGTTGCGTCATGTCTTACTTCTGAAATAATCACGCTCACCTCATTGCTTCGGTCGATTGTTTCTAGAGCCGATGATGTTCTGGGTCACCGTAGCGTCCAAAATTCAACCAGCTTGCGGCGTCGATTGCAGTTGCGTGGCTCTCTGCACTGGTCAGTTGGGAGCGTTGTTGCTCATTGAGATGTTTGAGCACAAGAAATCCTCGATTTCTAGAGGTAACTCTTATGCTTTTGTAAGGTAGTAGACATATCGGCGCCACCATAGTCGAAGTTGATGGGAGCTACTACCTACTATGCAGGTGGTCAGTCTAGCAGTGCGTTAGGTTGAGCTCCCGTGTCAGGTCAGAGCTGGCGCAAGGCAATCCAATTTCATGAACATGGTCAAGAGCATCAGCTGATGGATGCAATCTCGACTTCTGGCAAATTTCCAGTGTTGATTCATGATAAGCTTCGGAGCGCACGAATAATTTGGGTTGATCAGAATGGTCGAAATCCATTCGGTTGAGTTCCTCGAGTGGGATACGAATTGGACGAGACCACTTTGAGCTCATTCTGGTAGGCGCATCCCCCTGGAAGTTGTGGCGTTCCGGGCTTCATCCGAGGAGGGGCAGCAATCCTTATCTCCTTATCTGACCTTTTTGGGCTTAGTGTAAGAGTCATAGTCACACCTCAACTGACTGCACTCAGTGCACACGATGAATTTTGCCAACACCAAGGCGAAATACGCAAATATCTGGCTCTCCACGACACCAGGACCACCAACACCTCGGGAAAACGTCAGATCTCCGGGTATAATTTTCCCCCGACCTAACCGATCCATTTTCACCTTCGCAACAGCCCCGACTGAGGCACCACGATCGAAATACCTCGTGAAATCCGGTGAATTGCCCCACCTCCATCCACCATGTCTGCCAACGGCGACCCCAAGTACGACGACATCGAGTCTGAGTCCGACTCCGGCGAGTCGGTAGACCACAACGAGACCGGCGAGGGCGCCGACGAGAAGTCACTTAAGTCCGCCTTGAAGAAGTCCAACCCAGCTATCGCAGAACCCGCGGCCCAAAGACCCCCGCTGCCCCCGCAAACCGACCCCAAAGACCTCGACGTCGCTTCCCTCACTCCTCTGACACCCGAGATTATTGCTCGACAAGCCACCATCAACATTGGCACCATCGGCCATGTCGCTCACGGAAAGTCGACTGTGGTTAAGGCCATTTCCGGTGTCCAGACCGTTCGATTCAAGAACGAGCTGATCCGAAACATTACCATCAAGTTGGGTTACGCCAACGCCAAGATCTACAAGTGCGATAATGAGCAGTGCCCCCGACCGGGATGCTACCGAAGTTACAAGAGCGAGAAGGAGGTTGACCCTCCCTGTGAGCGAGAGGGCTGCGAGGGCACCTACAGGCTATTGCGACACGTCTCGTAAGTTGCGCGGTCGGGAACGAGTTGAGACTTTACTAACCGCACCAGGTTTGTCGACTGCCCCGGTCACGATATTCTCATGAGCACCATGCTGTCAGGTGCCGCTGTGATGGACGCTGCCCTGCTTCTCATTGCTGGCAACGAATCTTGCCCCCAACCCCAGACCTCCGAGCACTTGGCTGCCATTGAGATCATGAAGCTCGACAAGATCATTATCCTCCAGAACAAGGTGGATCTTATGCGGGAAGAGGCTGCCCAGCAACATTACCAGTCCATCCTTAAGTTCATCCGAGGAACTGTTGCTGGCAAGTCACCCGTCATCCCCATCTCTGCTCAGCTCAAGTTCAACATCGATGCCGTCAACGAGGCCATCGTCAACACCATCCCTGTGCCCCCTAGAGATTTCAGCATTGACCCCCACATGATTGTCATTCGATCCTTCGACGTCAACAAACCCGGTGCTGAGATCGACGACCTGAAGGGTGGTGTCGCTGGTGGTAGTATTCTGCACGGTGTCATTAAGCTGGGTGACGAGATTGAGATCCGACCCGGTATCGTCTCCCGAGACGACAGCGGCGCCCTCAAGTGTACTCCCATTTTCAGCCGCGTCGTTACCCTCAACTCCGAGGCCAACGACCTCAAGTACGCCGTTCCTGGCGGCCTCATCGGTGTCGGCACCCGTATCGACCCTACCCTGTGCCGAGCCGATCGTCTGGTCGGTTTCGTTTTGGGTCTCAAGGGACGACTGCCAGAGATCTACAGCGAGATCGAGGTTAACTTCTATCTCCTCCGTCGTCTGCTCGGTGTGCGAACCGCCGACGGCAAGCAGGCTAAGGTTGCCAAGCTGGCCAAGAACGAGGTCATCATGGTCAACATCGGATCCACCTCGACCGGTGCTAAGGTTGCTGCTATCAAGAACGATGCTGCTAAGCTGGTCCTGACCAGCCCTGCCTGTACCAACATTGGCGAGAAGGTCGCTCTGAGCCGACGTATCGAGAAGCATTGGCGTCTCATCGGATGGGCCACCATCGCTGCGTAAGTTTCACTCACCTAACCCCTTTCCAGCGTCGTTTCTAACATAGACATTCAGTGGTGTCACTCTCGAGCCGAGCACTTCCTAAATGATACGGTAAAAAAAAAATCAGCGGGTTGAGAACCTAAATCGCACGATCTTCGGCTACGCAAATTCCGAAAACGCGGGACGCCAAGGAAGGCAGTCTTGAACGGCTTTTGAGTAGACGGCTGGCGCAAGAATGAGGCCCGGTGTTTACTGTGGTCTTCGGAAACTTAGGGATGACGGTCAGGCATGCCCTCGGAGGGAGTTTGGGGGCCATGTAGTAGATAGCTAGCTGTAGGTGCGTTGTAAATGCATGACGAGCTCACGCTGCCTCACGGAAAGGAGAAAAAGTATGCCGCTGACAAGACCAGTTGACGATGGATTTACCCGAGATTGAATGAGCGTTTATTGAACCCCGATCGATATGTCTATTTTCTAACTTTCCTTGCGTGTTTCACCAAATTTTCTATTACCCCTTCAAACGCCTCTCTATCTCCAATCTTTTCGTCTGTCCTTTTCTTCCAATACTCCAATACCTCCTTGGCCACCCATTCCATGGCTTCTAGTTTGGCCACATGGGTTTTGAGCTCCCCGTCTGTCATGCCGTTTAGAGCCTCGTCTGTGGTCATACACAAGTGACGCGCAGCCACGAGATCCAGCTCTGGCTGCGGGGGAGGGCCTTTGCGTTTCTTAGACACTGACGGTTTGCCCTGGGTGTCTACTGAGGTGGACGACCCGTTGCCCTCGCCTTGCCGTAGCCGGGATATGGAGCGCGAGTCGCTGGATGTGCGGGGAGAGGTGGAGGGAACGTGAAGGGAAGGGAGGATAAGCTTCTTCTGCTTGGAGGCCGGGAGGATCTCGTCGAGATCGACGGGGACGCCAAGGGAAACGAGGAAAAGACGGCGTATGCGAGATCGGATCCAGTCGGGAGGGGCGAGGGGTGGAGGGGCGACGAGTTGGGACCAGAGAGATGCGGATCGTGGTGTGAGGAAGATGGAGGAGTCTTTGGAGAGAGGCGGGAAGGTAGGGAGGTCGAGTTCCTCGGGAGGGAAGAGGTCGGCCAAGTAGGGTTCTAAGGCTGAAATGACGCTGTCCGAGTCTAGGCCATCAAAGTCCGGTATGGGCTGGGAAGTCTGTTAGCAATGTGAACCAGAGTTACGAGGTGGCAAGGCGTACGAATGGCAATTGTGTTTGTTGGGGTGGCAGTGAGGTGGGAGCGGGAGCTGAATCCGGAGTGGCTTCGGGTTGTTGGAAGCCATCTTCGAAGTCATCGAAATCATCATCCTCGTTCCCCTCCTCGAAGTCATCAAAGTCGTCTCCGAAACCGTCGGTATCATCATTCCCATCTTCATCGCCGCCGTCATCGTCACGATTATCGGCATCGCCTTCTTCCTCATCGTCATTACCATCCCCCACGGGAGGTGCTAGAGGGGCTTGGTAGACGGATTCTTCCACTTGTGACTTCTCGATTGGAGAGCCTGGGAGGGACGGTGGATCATCTACGCGAACGGAATTCAGCTGTCAACATGAATCTTCTTTGTGCTCTTTAGGACTGTGCTCCTCCCGTACCAGTAGTGCTTTCGCCTTGGATTTCCTTGATATTCCCCTCCGAATCCAAGACCAGGTCTGGAGGTGTATCCGCCTTGCGCCTATCCTCAAACTTGGTAGAGTGTGATTCGGGAACATCACCAGGAGCCTCCTCCACGAGAGTAGCAGGAACCGTAGTGTTTATGGTGGAGGAAGACCTGTGTGACGAACCATCCTCCGGGGTGATGGCGATCTCATCGGGAATAGCATCTTGCTCTCGCTTGGCATATGCTTCGGTGCCCGGAACTTCACCATAAGCGGGCTCGTCATCGATCCTTTCGACCCGGGTCTTGGGGATGGGAGAACTGAGTGTGGGGCTCACAGGCACGGACTGTGCATCGGTGAACTGATCTTCAGAGTCGGAGGACTCAGCTAGAGCCAAGTCAGCACGATGTCACTGTGTAAGCACCGGTTTAACGTACCCAGATCATGGGCTCCAGGATCCGCGATGGGAGCTCCTTTCGGAGGTTCAAGTTTTGCAATCTCGGGCATGATGGTCGGCTGTGGCAGAATATACTACTTAGAGCTATTAGAGGTCGAAGAGATAACCCGAATGGACATGTAAAAGTCGATCTGGTTTGTTGGGCGAGGGGAGCAGAAGCTCGTGTCAGGCTGGCTTGTCAGCTAGGTTTGTCTGGCCGCGGGGCTGGCCTGGAGAGAGCAGATATCAAGATTGATGCATTTCCGACGGTCCCAGAAATGAAGTGATCAGTCAGGCCGAACCAGGAGCGAGGTAAAGAGTCAGGTTAGGAATTGCTTGACAGTGTCTAGAAAGGAGGTGTGGTCATTGAGCCTCAAAGGTCGCCCGCAGCGAGCTTCATCACGTGGGGTGGGTTGCAGTGTGCGGGTCATTCCGTCTGGTCCGTACGTACTCCGTCTTGCCGCTGCCAGGGCCTTGCTGCTCGGCGACTGTGCAGCCTGGCGCGCCTGGGCGCCTAGATCAGCGCGTGGAGCTGGCAACCATCACCACAAAAAAAGCTCCTAATCGCTTCACTGACCATCAGAAGTTCAGGCATCCTGCTGCTTCATCGCAAACCACAAATTCTCCCCATCGCCAGTCCTTTCGAGTAGGTCCCAAGCCTTACATCCTCAAATCACTCTCGACGAACTAGTTGATCTCGAATGGTCGATTGTTGAGCTCTCTCACTGTAGGCGCTGCGACCGACGACCACTCGCGAATCGAGGAAGCTCATCAGCACCCCCAGCCACCATCATGGCGTTCAGCTTTGGTACTCCAGGCTCGTCGAGCGCACCTTTGAACAACACTACAACCTCGGCACCAGCCCCTGGGGGGCTATTTGGAGCTTCCACTGGCACTCCCAGCTTCCCCTTTGGTTCGATCGGTGGTGCTAATAACAACAACACAACTCCTACTGGCAACACTGGCTCCTTATTTGGTCAACAGAACACTGCAGCCAAGCCAGCTGGCGGACTGTTCGGCGGCGGTGCAGCTTCGAATCTTTCTGGAACACCGGCATCGTCAGGCCCGAGTCTCTTCGGCGGAAACACCTCCACGACCCCGGCGACAGGTGGTGTCTTCGGAGGTGCTGCTTCCACGACACCTGCGACGACATCTGCTCCGGCTAGCGGAGGTTTGTTCGGCGCTGCGACCAACAGCACTGCACCCGCGTCGGGAGGAACGTTCGGGAACGCGAGTAACACAGGCAGCAAACCAGCAGCAAACGTGTTTGGAGGCGGTGCATCTACCACCCAGAATGCCGGTGCTCTGTTTGGCGGTCAGAACAATGTCAATCAGGCGCAGGGAGCGCCCGCGACCTCTGCGGCACCTGCCACGGGTCTTTTCGCCAGCACCGGCAACTCTTTGTTTGGAAATAAACCTACCCAAGGAGCTACCCCTTCCATGGCGGCTGCTGCAACTCCTGCAAAGCCGATGTTTTCTCTACCATCGACCACACCCGCCGGAGCGCCTCCTGCGGACTCCTCAAAGGCTGCCACGTCCGCTTTATTCCAGAATAACACGGCACAGTCAGGGGCGGCATCGAATCTCTTCGGCGGCGGAGCCAAGCCTGCTGCTACCCAACCTAGCACCGCAGCACCGACAACATCGAGTCTCTTTGGTGGTGCCCAGACAAGCAGCGCGCCCGTGGGAGGACTGTTTGGCGCAAAGTCAGCTTCAACCACCGCTCCTGCGACTGGGAGTCTGTTTGGTGGCGCCAATACAGCTGCTGCTACCACTCAAGCGACTCCTTCGACACAAGCTACTGCTAGTTCGACTGTGGGTTCAATGTTTGGTGCCAAATCTGCCGCGCCGACGACTTCGGCTCCCAGCCCTGCGCCTGCTGGCGGTCTCTTTGGGGCACCGGCTACCACTTCCGCTCCATCTGGGTCTACCGCGACGACCGCGCCCACTGGAGGACTGTTTGGTGCAAAATCTGCCACAACGGCACCTGCTGCTCCGGCTGCGACTACCACCGCTGGCGCTCTCTTTGGCGGTACTCCCAAACCGACGATTGAATCGAAGCCTGCGGGTGCCCTATTCGGCAACCCAGCCACGACTCAGGCCCAGACTACTGCGGCACCTGCAACAACTTCTGCACCAGCTACCGCCAGCCTGTTCGGTGCCAAGGCGACTACAGATACTTCCAAGGACACTGCCAAGCCAGCGGCTCAAAATGGAACCACGAGCACATTGGGTGCGTCTACCACTGGGCCAACTTCGCAAATGGCCCGACTCAAGAATAAGACTATGGAGGACATCGTGACCCGGTGGGCTTCAGATCTCTCCAAATATCAGAAGGAATTCAAGGAGCAGGCCACCACTGTGTCGACTTGGGACAGAAACTTGGTTGAAAATGGGGAGAAGATTCAGAAGCTTTACCTCGACACCTTCGAGGCTGAGCGGGCTAGCCACGAGATCGAGCGCCAACTGGCAGGCGTCGAGAGCCAGCAGGATGAACTCGAAGCTTGGCTAGACCGATACGAGTCTGAGGTCCAGGACATGTTCGCGAAGCAACTTGGGCCTGGTGAGCAGCTGGCGGGCCCCGACCAGGAGCGCGAGAGAACTTACAAGCTGGCGGAGAAGTTGACACAGCAACTGGATGAGAAGTCACGAGACCTTTCTAAGATGGTCAAGGAAATCAATGACATTTCGGGTACACTGAGCAAGGGTGCCAAGCCTGAAGACCCGGTAAGAATGAGCTCCAATGGCTAAATTGGAAGCAGAGGAGCTAATGAATCAACGCAGCTGAGCCAGATCGTTCGTGTCCTCAACGGCCACCTTACGCAGCTGCAATGGATCGATGCTAATGCCTCAGCCCTGCAAGGCAAGGTGGCGGCAGCCCAGAAGTCGACTAGCAACTTGGGAAACCACTACGCCGGATCGGACAATGATGCGGCAGAGAGCTTCTACCGATCGTACATGGGTCGGAGGTGAATGAGGAATTCAGAAGTAGAAGAAGAGAAGCGGTTTGTGTTGGTATTGGGTTTGGGATGGAATGCAGGGAATCCCGCGGGCAGACCGAACTGGATGCGAGGCGCGTAGCTGGTTTTGTAGCTGACACGTTGCGTGAGTGGGAACGAGAGGTGGTGTGCACTCGGGTGCAAAATACATAAATGTTCTTGTACACTAGCTTAGACTGTGGAAAAAGAAAGCTCTGGATGATCCGTCATGTTCTCGATGCGATGTGTTGATGAGCTGAGGCAATCTCCCGCAACTGGCTTCCCCGCAAGCTTTGGCCCCGAGATATCCGTAAACGACAATTTTTGAGATATGGAGAAATTTTTAGTTCTTCTCGCCGCCCTGCTCCTTGGTGATCTCGTCACTGAAAGGAAGAAGAGTCAGTATTCGTGTGTAGCTTGGATGGAATTGGGAGGTTTCCAATTGTTTGGTGGAAGGAGTGGACGGACATGTGCTTGGAGAGGCGGGCAAGGTGCTCCTGTTGCTCGTTGAGCTTCTTCTTGAGCTCCATCAGCTTCTCCTTCTCGCGCTGGCGGATAGCGTAATCCTCGTTGGCCTTCTCTCGTCGCTGGAAAGCATCGCTGAGGGGATGGTCAGCAGTGTTGGGGAGCAAGTTGAGCAATTGTTGTGGTGGGAGAGCAATTGCGGCTGTTTTGTAGGGGCGGGGAATTGGGCGTGCTGGATGTTGAACGCTGAACGCTCAATGCTCGACTTACCCAGGACCGCCAGTCTTTGGGGGAGCGCCGGTAGCACCCTCGGTCATGGCGCGGGCGGTGGTGGAGAAGCAGCGGATGGGACGGGCAACGGCCGCCTGGCGGAAAGATGATCGAAGCATAGTTGCGAGAATTGGGTGAATGTGGGATCGGAGGTTGATGGTTTGGGTTGTGTGGTTTGGGTGCGACGATGACGTGGGAGGGTGGTTAAAAAGGTGGTGGAAGAGCCGAGCAAAGCAATTGGGGAATTGGAGGGATGATCTGATTGCCCGAGCTTTCTGCTTTCTAGGCCCGCTGCCCGTCCACCGGGAGGAGAAGCTGGGCCGTCACGGGTGTCATCATGGGGTTCAAGCCAGTGGGCGTCATAGGCGAGTACCCAGCTGAGCCAGCTCAACGCAGCGCGCTACTGGTGCGGGACTGTGGGAGAGGCCAAGTACCGGCGTAACGCGGGCGACGGGCAGTGGCGGTAAATCCCGGCCAGCTCCGCTTAATAGCTCGGATCTAAGAGGAATCCATGGCGGACGAGGGCTGAAGTTGAAGATCACGAGATGAGGGAGCGTTAGCTCGCTGTCGTTGGCTGGCGAAGGGAAGACGGCTGAAAGCAGCCTACATAGTACGAGCGGAGAGAACCCGGGCCAGGATCGCGTCCCCGGGGTTCCTTGTACCAGCCAGGACTTGGGTAAGGTGTCAGCCCTGTCGGGTTCTTTCTCTATGGGCTTCTTGGTTCTACGGGCCATTTACGATAGCAAGAGATTGTTTCCGTCGTTGAACTCTAACCGTGGATGAATGAAGCATTCAGCTCAACTGTGGCGCCAACAAGCTGAGCGTGAGGGCTTACACAGACAGGGCTTACACAGACTGCTTCTGCAAACCTCCTCGTGACAGCGCGGGTAGCGTGAACAAGGTCGCGGATGACGAAAGGAAGGGACCTGGTGATGGGTGAGGCAGCAAGGTGAAGACAGACATCACCAGATCTTGGATGCACGACCGCACGGAAGGAAGGCGGGCGCAGCGCGGCGTCGGTTGGAAGTCGGCCGAGAGTTCTAAGTTATCTCCTTCAATACCACGCCGCCTTAAAACTACTCACAATAAACTCTGATTAAAAGTAAGACAGCCAATTGTATTATCTCTTGCTAGTAGTGTTAAATAACGGCGGGCCAGACATGAGGTCTACCCACGGGAGTGGGCATCTTGCTACCGCTACCAGCCTCAATTGTGCATACCTAAAAGTATACTTTGTCCAAAACACCCACCGGCAAACGCCAGTTGGCGTGATTGCGTTCCTTCACACGAATTTGTTACAAAAAGGGACAACCAACACGAGTGGGGACTTGGAGGCAATGAAGGTGCTCTATCCGAGGGTGTGGCTGAATTATAGAAGCACGGGCTGGTTAGTGGAAGCGAACTCAAGAAAGTCAGAGAAACGAACCAGTGGGTGAAGGCATGAAACACCTGACGGTGACATGAGACTGGCAGCTGGAAGTGAGTAGCAGCAAGTGTGACATGCACAAAACAAGGACGGGAGATGACTCAATGCGGGTCTCTTTGTTGATGCCTTTCATTCATGCCTTGTTGCTAGCAAGTACATACAGTAGCAAGCCCGAGTGTGCTAAGGCCACGGGAGAAGATGGAGGGTACCGGCAGACGCATGATGATGATGATGACGACGATGATGGAAGGGACTTCCTCTCCCTTCCTCGTCCTTCCTTGAGAAGCGCGTTTCGTCCCATCTGGTTCGTTCAGTTCCCACCCCACCACGAGCACAGGCACACTGTCATGCCTGTGACACGGGTGCACAACACAACGCCCTCTGCTCTCTTCCGGCCATTGACGAGGCTCCCCCGCTCGCCGGCTCGGAGAGAGGCCATGGTTAACTGTGAAAAGCGATGGTGATGTATACCTGATTGTACAAATCAAGCAAGCAAGTCGGCAAACAGGCAAATAGGCAGACAGCGGTGATGAATTAGCGGGCCTTACAGCAGGGTGGACACTGGAGGCTCAGCGTGCTCCTCCCGACTGTACGTCGTGGTCCCTATCCGTCTGCCACCCACCTTCCATGTAACATAGGTAAGGTACCTTGGGGCCACGGACGCCGCCATGCACTCAAGCAGTCTCTCTATGTCTGATGGTTGAAACTCGAAAACATGCCCCATCAGGAGTCCACGCCACCGCACCTCTTCCCTGCCCTGAGGAAGAGGCTACTATTGCTGCCATCCCACGGGGAGCTGTGCGGCGAGGAAGCTGCCACCCCCAGAGAGCGCCGGGACCATCCCGCCTTCTCTCTTTCCATCCCGGTTCGCCCCAAGTATGGTCCAAGTACCTTGAGGCTGTGCATCCCGCCAAAACACAAGTCTCAGAGCGTATGAATAAAGAGGACGAAGCGCCGAATGACCACTGGGATACCTCTGTTTGCACGTGAGACTCCAAGTGGGATTCATTCCACACCATAAGGGAAACGCAACCGCGGATTGGACGATCTGGGGCGTGCAAAACAGCGACGGGCGCCCTGGGGACCTCCGAGGAGAAAGCCAGTCAACCAGTCACTCGCCGTACCCTGGCTACCTGGTGGGCTAGGTCGCCCAACTCGCCTGGCCCCAGCAATTGAGCGAACGGGCCAGGGCTAGGCCGCCACCCGCTATACGTGCCGCCCTGCCCTGGACCGCCCTGTCCCCAGTGTCCCCACGGGCACTGTCCCAAGGCAAGGCACGGTACGTAGGACCCCCCTTTGAGAGCCCCCCAAAAAGCCCCTTCTCAATTTCCATCCATCCACGTTTTCGTTCGTCAACCAACTTGCCCAATCCCCCAACAACCCCCGAAGCCCCGACTCGAACCTGACCTCCGCTGTACGCTCCTCCTGTTCCTGTTCCTGCTCCTGTTCCTGCTTGCATCCACATTCATCTACATCCATCGCATCTCCGCCGTCCCGCAAAACTGATTCTTTCTTTCAGGCCGCTGTCGCAACCGTTTTCCCTCCTCATCTCCGATATCTCTCTTTCTTTCTAACATCTACGACTTCCCGGTACGTACGTCGCCGCCCCCTCTTCGCGCCTTCTCACGCGGCCGTTGTCGTGCTGCTTTACCCCCCTCTGTCGTCATTGCCCCCAGAGCAAAACGAACACGCATTCCCCCCTCCTCCTTTTTTTGTTCGCCTTCCACGGCACCTGAACCACCGCGATCCCTCGCCTGCTTGGTTTTCGACGCTCCTGGGACTCCTTATCGCTGCTCCATTGTTGCTCGTCGCTGCCGTCGCGCCGTGCCAAGGAGGTGTCATCGAACCCCGCCACCGACGGCCGAGCCAGGAGCGGGGAGCCTCACCGAGTCGGCGTCGTCCTGTCCGCCTACAATTTGCCTACGCGCAAGGCGCATCCATCTCCTCTCCCGTTCATCGTTTCTTACGGCTTCACTTGCCCCTGCCGTCTTCACTTTGTCGCAATCGCCCTTCTTTTGATCCTTTTACCTTACTTGCGCCCGCTCGTCCCTCCTGTCACGGTCCCTTACCGCTTCTCTGACAACCCGCAACCCCCTTACTAACTCGTCGGCCGAATCTAGTCAACACCGCCAAAATGGGTAACGATGATGCTGTCTACCTGGCCAAGCTCGCTGAGCAGGCCGAGCGCTACGAGGGTACGTTGGGTTCCCCGTCCTGACTTGGTGTTTGTGTGTTTTTAGGGGGTTCCCAAGCGCTGACCCTAGTGTGCCTCCGCAGAGATGGTCGAGAATATGAAGATTGTCGCCTCTGAGGACCGCGATCTGACCGTCGAGGAGCGAAACCTTCTCTCCGTCGCCTACAAGAACGTCATTGGTGCCCGCCGTGCGTCCTGGAGAATAGTCACTTCCATCGAGCAGAAGGAGGAGTCCAAGGGCAACTCGTCCCAGGTCACCCTTATCAAGGAGTACCGACAGAAGATCGAGGCCGAGCTTGCCAAGATCTGCGACGATATCCTCGAGGTCCTCGATCAGCACCTTATCCCCTCGGCCAAGTCCGGAGAGTCCAAGGTTTTCTACCACAAGATGTGCGCGCCAGCAGCCTTGATCCCTTTTACTTGCGTCCCGACGACTAAAACATGATAACAGGAAGGGTGATTACCACCGTTACCTCGCCGAGTTCGCCATTGGCGACCGCCGCAAGGACTCCGCCGACAAGTCCCTCGAGGCTTACAAGGCTGCCACTGAGGTCGCCCAGACTGAGCTTCCCCCTACCCACCCCATCCGCCTGGGTCTTGCCCTCAACTTCTCCGTCTTCTACTACGAGATTCTCAACGCCCCCGATCAGGCTTGCCACCTTGCCAAGCAGGCCTTTGATGACGCCATTGCCGGTAAGTTTCCTGCTACGATGATTCCTATGAAATTATAAGATACTGACATGGATATTACAGAACTTGATACCCTGAGTGAGGAGAGCTACAAGGACTCCACTCTCATCATGCAGCTCCTCCGCGACAACCTCGTACGTTCCTGTCCCCTCGATGTCCGGTTTCTTCTAACTAATATGTGTAAACAGACTCTCTGGACTTCTTCGGAGGCTGAGACCGCGGCCACTGGCCAGGCTGAGGCCCCCAAGGAGGAGGCTAGCGCTCCCCCCGCCGAGGCTCCCGCCCCTGCTGCTGAGGAGCCCAAGGCTGCCGAGTAAATCGACAATCATGATGGCTTTGAGCAGGTGTCGGGTAGGCTGGTGTCTACGGAGTGGACGGAAGACCTCGTTTTTGATAAGAGCTTCGGCATCGTTTCGGTACACACAAGCACCATGGAGGGGCTGACTTTTTTCCCCCAACGGACCGGCAAGGAGGCCGAAAGAAGGGCATTTTGGAGGTTCTGCTTTTAGACTCTAATGCGTGACCGTCTGGACAAATAAAAATACTAAAATTGCTTTCAATACAACCAGAATGCGTTGTTACGTGTACAACCCTTGGTGTGTGGATGTTTCATTTTCTGCTCATCAAGGCGGGGGAGGGGCAATAGATTTATGGACGAGATAAGCAGGTTACCTTGGGAAAAACGACTTGGCATTTGGTAACAATGTAGACTGCATGTTACGGTCAGTTCTTACAGTCACGGTGAACACAGTTCCTATGTAGATTCATCGGGCTGGGTCTAGTTGAAGGTTAAACTTTTTCCTTTTTGGCTGTTGAATCTGGTGCTCCATCGTCTCCCTCGTCCTCGACGATGGCAAAGTGCACCCTCAGCCACAAGCTACAGTCTAAGCACCCCACCACAAGTTCGCCCTCATCGCTAACCTCCTCTAGATCTGCCTCGTGGAAGATATAGCCACGGTCGTTTCCGCAGCGGCAGGGCCGGTACCAGCACTCGTCGGCATCGTCGTAGGCCAAATCGTCCAGGTCGACGCTCTCGGCGCCTATCTGGAAGGGGCCGTCGCGGGACTGCGCGTTGGCGGCGGGGCGGGACACTCGCAGGGCGGTGTCGTAAGTAGCGCGGGACGACGGGCTGGAGAGGACGGCGACGGCGACGGCGATTTGGTCGATGGTGAAGGAGGTTACGGCGGACGACGAGGACTCGGAGGAGGCTTTGTCCGGATGGTTGCGCAGGAGGGCCCGGTGGTAGGCGCGTCTGATGAGGGCCGTAGGGTCGTGTTGCGTGTCGAGGAGCGTGGGTGTCAGGTTGAGGACTTGGTAGTGTGTTGCCGCGTCGCCGGGTTGTGCGGCCGCCATGGCGAGAAGGGATAGTCGATCAGTTTAGTTACAGATATCAGTGAGCTCCTCCTCCATGTCCCGAATATGTAGGGAGGCGCTGGCCCAGGATGGTGAGAGATGGAATTCTCGAGCTTCGCATACCTTTTCATATCACGTGATTCGAGTACGATTCTATATGATGATGAAGGCGGCGGGTAACGATGGGAAGCTGTACTGTCGGGGACAGGTACAGACGGTATCATCTAATAAGATAGTGACTCATATTCCGTGCGATATACGGTTTGTAGGTGAAGTGTTCCCGTCACTCTATGCCTTTGCATACCTAGTAAATTGCCTGCTCCTCAGTTGTTAGTTGTTAGCCTCGGAATACGATCCATAAGGTATGAGGAAGCCGAGGCGTTCATGTAGATATCCCACTCAAAGAGGCTCGGATCCGGACACAGCAACGAAGAAATCGTTTGACAAGGCATTCGTAGAGATTCTTGTACATAGAAATACATGGTACATGTACAGGTACGCCAAAGTAATTGTTTTTGTCCATCCTCTCTGGTCGCTCTCTTTATTTCGGGAACTTGGTCCAGTTGTGCTTGCCGGTCTATAAATAAATAACCAGTTAGTATTGTGAGCTCAGCAATCGGAGCCGGCGAGTGGATTCAAAACTTGCCTTCTTCCAGGCCTTGATGAGCTTAGGCATCTCCAACATGGCCTTTCTTCGCTTCTCCATCCTGACGCAGTTAGCAATCGCCCACCGGAGCAGAATCCGCAATCTCCCACCGGAGGCATCGACCACATACTTGGCAATCATGTGTCGCTCGTGAATATGACCCTTGACCTTCTGTCCCACACCAGTACCCTTGACCCTCAAGCCGTGCTCGACCCGGTGAGCCAGACGGTGCTCGGTGCCCTTGCGCGTCTCGGGCAGCAGCTCCTCGACGCCGTGCTCCCGCGCCATGCTGACCAGCTCGGCCTGCCGGCGCTGCGAGTACACGGGGTCCTGCCACCGGCCAGTCATTGGGTGCTTGTAGAATCGGAAGGGGTTCGCCCGCTCCTCCTGGTAGAAGGTCTTGGGGGCATTCTCGGGGAGGATGGCGGCCGGCGGGTAGCGCGCAAAGAAGCGCTGTAGCGGCGCGGGCAGCGACTTTGCCAGCTGGATGTAGTGCGACGGGGAGGCCATGGTGCTTAGGGGGCGCCGGGGCCGGTCAATCGCATGTCCTAAGGGCGGTAGTTGTGCGGAGATGGTGACGGAACGGACGTCGGAGCTGGAGGTTTCTCAAGGCTGCGACCTCAAGTTTTCCGGGCCTGTAGAATTGTGGTCCCACTCACTGTCATGTAGACTCTAATTGGCCACCTCGCCGCAGCCTCCAACGGTTATTTCGATAGCCTCGCCAACTCTCAGAGCGACCTCGCCCATTCATCCAACAAGCCATTTTCCATTTGTTGTACTGCGCGTTCCCCCAAAGGCAGCGTCGCATCTTTACTACTTACACTTACAGCTCTGCCCCGGCGACACAGAATAACCATGCCCCTCGACATCGAAGATATTCTCCGCAAGAAGAAGGCAGCTGATGCCGCCGCTGCGAAGCCAAGGTTCATCCCCAAGGCTGAACGAGAGCGACTAGCTGCTGAAAAGGCCAAGAAGGACGAAGACGAAAAGAAGCGCAAGGCCGCCGAGGACTTGCAGCGCCGCCGCGATGATGAGAGGAAATGGGCCACGCGGCCAAATGGTCCTGCGACTACCAACGAACCCTCATATGATTTACGAGATTCACGCCGGGTTCCTACAGGGCCCAAGGCCATGAATCAGCAGAACGGTGGGGGCCGGGAGCGAGATACAAAGAAGGCTGAAAAGATCGCGGCAGATAAGCGCTCAGCAGTAGATATCGAAGCGTCGCTTCTACGATCACGGTATCTCGGTCCGGAAGTAAATCAGCAGTCCAACTTCTCGGCCAAGAAGAAGCGGATGCGGACAACAGAAAAGAAGTTCAACTTCGAGTGGGATGCAGACGAGGACACCTCACGGCAGAACGACCCTCTCTACGACCAACAGAGCACCAACCGAGTGGGCTCCTTCGCCGGCGTTGGCGGCGAGTTCGACGACGAAGCCGAAGAGCGAGCGCGCAAGCGGGCGAAGATGATCCAGCAACGTGATCCCGAACATGGCAGGGAGCGAGCAAAGGGCATCATGGAGGACTTTTATAGAGCACGCGAGAAGGCTCAAAAAAGGGCGGACAGGACGGGATTGGGCAAGCGCTGGGTGGAGAAGTCGCTCGATGACATGCGCGAGCGAGACTGGCGAATATTCAAGGAGGATTTTGGCATCGCGACCAAGGGCGGCGCCATCCCCAACCCGATGCGCAACTGGCAGGAGTCGGATCTGCCACGGCGGCTGCTCAATATTGTCGACCAAGTGGGCTACAAAGACCCATCGCCTATTCAGCGCGCTGCAATCCCCATCGCCCTACAGGCTCGCGATCTCATCGGGGTCGCCGTCACTGGTTCCGGAAAGACGGCGGCGTTCCTCCTGCCGCTCCTGGTGTACATCTCCGACCTGCCGCCCCTGACCGAGGTGAATAAGAACGACGGTCCGTATGCCCTCATCATCGCCCCGACTCGAGAACTAGTCCAGCAGATCGAGACCGAGGCCAAGAAATTCGCCGACCCGCTCGGCTTCCGCTGCGTCAGCATCGTCGGTGGTCACTCACTCGAGGAGCAAGTTTATGCGCTCCGTGACGGCGCCGAAATCATCGTCGCTACCCCCGGCCGACTCGTCGATTGTATCGAGCGTCGGCTGTTAGTCCTGGGTCAGTGCTGCTACATCATCATGGATGAAGCCGATCGCATGGTCGATCTTGGCTTCGAGGAGTCCGTCAACAAGATCCTCGACGCCCTGCCCGTCTCCAACGAGAAGCCTGACACGGACGATGCCGAGAATGCCCAGCTCATGAAGCGCTATGTCGGCGGCAAGGACAAATACCGTCAGACTATGATGTACACTGCCACTATGCCCCCAGCCGTCGAGAAAATCGCCAAGAAATACCTCCGTCGCCCGGCCATTGTTACCATCGGCAACGCCGGCGAAGCCGTCGACACTGTCGAGCAGCGCGTCGAGTTCATTGGTGGCGAGGACCGCCGCAAGAAGCGCCTGCAGGAGATCCTGGCCTCGTCCGCATTCGCCCCGCCCATCATCGTCTTCGTCAACATCAAACGCAACTGCGATGCAGTCGCCCGCGACATCAAAGCGATGGGCTGGTCCGTCGTCACCCTGCACGGCTCCAAGACGCAGGATCAACGAGAGGCGGCTCTGGCCTCGGTCCGCAGCGGTCAGACGCAGGTCCTCGTCGCCACCGACCTGGCAGGTCGTGGTATCGATGTCCCCGACGTCTCGCTCGTCGTCAATTTCAACATGGCCACCAACATCGAGAGCTACACCCATCGTATCGGTCGTACCGGTCGTGCGGGCAAGAGTGGTGTTGCCATTACATTCCTAGGCCCGGAGGACAATGACAACATGTACGACCTAAAGCAGATTCTGAGCAAGAGCGCCATATCCAAGGTCCCAGACGAGTTGAAGAGGCACGAAGCCGCCCAGTCGAGGCCGGTTCGGGGTGGAGGTGGCGGCGCAAGGAAAGACAAAGAGGAAGGGCCGGCGAAAGGAGGTTGGGGACAGTAATCAAGATTCAAGGGCAATTAGAAAGTACCTTATGCAAACACATTCAATCTGTTAATTCTTGACTATGATCTAACAGTGTATACTTTATTCTTCTTTCAGAACTATCATCTTTTTTACTTTCATCCACATCGCAGCAGCATGCCTAGAAGCAGCATACACACCTTCATCCCAAGCCAAGCCGGTTAGCACTATATAGATGGTTTATTCCAGCTTGAGCTGCTCAAACTGCTTGATGGTCTCCTCGAAGCTCTGGAGCTCCTGCTTGGCGTCCGCCAGCTTCTTCTGGTCAGTCTCCTGGACAGCGGCCGCGACCTTCTCGAGGTAACCAGGGTCCTTCAGGATCTTCTCCTGCTTCTGGATGCTGCCGTTGGCCTTGTCGATCTTCTTCTGGGCCTTGGCGATCTCGGCGTCAATGTCGACGCGACCCTTGACATGCAAAAACACGGAGGCCTCGGAGGAGACGGGGTAAGCGACGCAACCAGCCGGTCGTAGAGCATCGGGGCTGAGGATCTCGACGTCTTTGATACCCTTGCCGCTGAGAGACTTGATGGAAGTGACCTGGTCCTGGATGGTGGCCAGAGAAGTATCGTTGTTGCCCTGGATGATGACTGCAAGCGAATCAGTATGTTTATCTAGCAATCTAAATCTCAGTACTCACTATTAGCTTCATCCTTGAGAGAGTACTCAGCCATCAGGGATCGAGTGGCCCTGACACAGCCAAGAACAAGCTCGTAAGCAGCCTCAGACTCGGGATCATCCAGCTCCGTGGAGTAGGTGGGGTATTTGGCGATCATGATGGACTTGGTCTCGTCTTCGGGTCGTCGAGGCATCCTCTGCCACATCTCCTCGGTGAGGAAAGGCATGAAAGGGTGGATCATAGTCAAGGCAGCCTCCAGTACAGTGTACAAGGTCTGAATGGCGGACTGGCGTTCCTCCTCGGAGCCGTCACGAATGATGGCCTTGGAGTTCTCGATATAGACATCGCACAACTCGTTGTACCAGTATTTGTAGACAATGAGACTTGATTTAGAAAACTCACGGTCCTCGAGAGCTGCATTGATTTCTCGGGCGGCGTTGTTCATCTTGTGCAAGATCCATCGCTCCGCCAGAGTCTTGCCACGTACAACACCGGACTTGGCAGGGATGAAATCCTGAGGAAGGCTGCCCAGGACATACTTGGTGGCTTGGAACTACAGAATTATCAGTCATTGTTTGAAAGATCAGTGTCGATTGTGCAACTTACGATCTTGTTACAGAACTTGCGGTATCCGTGGATGCTATTATGTGTCAGCTTCTGCCTCGAACTATTACAACTTAGAAACTCACATCTTGACATCCAGGTTAATATCACCACCACCTGTGGTGGCATTGATCATGGTAAAACGCAGGGCATCTGCCCCGCACTGGGGAATACCATCAGGGAACGCAGTCTTCTGGTACTTGGTGGCCTTCTGGACTTCATTAGGGGGGAGGTTTCCTTGGCTGAGCTTGTCGTGGAGGGTCTGCAGCTGAATGCCGGAGATGACGTCCAAGGGGTCAACAACATTGCCCAGACTCTTGCTCATCTTCCTGCCCTCGGAATCACGGACAAGACTGTGGCAGTAAACCTCATTGAATGGGACTTCGCCGGTCATCTTCAAGCCAAGCATGATCATTCGGGCGATCCAGAAGAACAGAATGTCCCAGCCAGTTTCCAAGACCGAGGTAGGGTACAGGTTCTCCAGGTCGTGCGTCTTGTTGGGCCAACCCAGGGTGCTGAAGGGCCAAAGGCCAGACGAGAACCACGCTGTGTGAGTGATTAGCTTTGCACTAGAAATAAAAGTCATTGGAATAACTCACTGTCGAGAACGTCTTCATCCCGCTCGAGCGTGAATTTCTTTTCGGGAAAGGCGGCCTTGGCTTTCTCCTCGGCCTCCTGCTCAGTCCGTCCAGCAAACCACAGCTTTTCCTCGGGGATATCCCCAGCACCTCCCTCGAGCTTGGCAAAGTAGACAGGGCACTGGTGGCCCCACCACAGCTGTCGGCTGATGCACCAGTCGTTTATGTCCTCCAGCCAGCGGTAGTAGCTCTTCTCGGCCGATTCAGGTCGGATCTTGATCTTGCCGTCCCTGACAACCTGGAGAGCTGGCGCAGCTAGATCCTTCATTCGGACCCACCATTGAGGCTTCATGAGAGGCTCAATAATGTCCTTTGACTTTTCACACAGGGGAACCTTCATAGCGTTGTCCTTTTTGTCCACGTACAGGCCCTTGGCCTTCAGGTCGTCCTGGATGGTGTATCGGACATCGAATCGCTTTTGGCCCTTGTAGGGACCAGTGTTCTCGTTCATGAAGCCGTCATCGGTCAGAATGTTGATGAACTCGAGGTTGTGCTTCTGGCCGAGGGTGAAATCATTGGGGTCATGGGCAGGGGTGAGCTTGACGGCGCCAGTTCCAAACTCCATATCGACATACTCGTCGGCAATGATGGGAAGCTTGCGTCCTTCAATGAAGGGATGAAGCGCAGTCCTGCCAACAAGGTGCTTGTATCGGTCATCGTTGGGGTGGACAGCAATACCGGTATCACCAAGCATGGTCTCGATACGGGTGGTGGCGACCTCGATGGTCTCATCAGATCCCTCCACGGGGTACTTGAAGTGGACGATGATTCCGAACTCAACCTTTTTGTCGTAGCCAGGGACGTCGAGGAGAGTGCGACCCGTCAGCTCCTTGTTCACGACCTCGAGGTTGGAGAGAGCGGTGTTAAGCTTCGTGCACCAGTTGACAAGACGGTTGGCTCGGTAGATGGTGCCCTCTTCGTGAAGCTTAACCCAAGTCTCAGTGACAGCCGCAGAAAGGTTAGCATCCATGGTGAAGGCTGCGTCTCATTAGTATACGTGTAGCAAATCCAACATTATTAGAACCTACCCTCTCGGGTCCAGTCAAAGGATGATCCCAGGCTGGTCAGTGCCTTGTTGATGCGCTTGTGGTATACCTCCTTCCATTCCCAAACGGTCTCGACAAATTTAGTTCGTCCAAGATCGTGTCTGGTCTTGCCCTCGCGCCTCCATAGCATGTTTTCGACAACGCTCTGGGTAGAAATACCAGCGTGGTCGCAGCCAGGAAGCCAGAGGGTCGTCTTGCCCTGCATTCGGTTCCATCGGACCATGAGATCCTGCAGCGAGTCGCCCAAAGCGTGTCCCATGTGCAGAGCACCAGTGACATTGGGGGGAGGGTGAACAATGACAAAGCTGCCCTCGTCCTTGACCTTGCCATCTTCCTTGAACTCAGGCTTGAAGAGACCCTCCTTCTCCCACCAGCTATACCATGCCGACTCAACGGCAATGGGATTGTAGGCCTTGAAATGGGGGTCGTCGAACGATCGAATGCGTTTCTTTTCGCCCTCAGGGGTATCTTCGACATACTCGGGCAGGGGCTCCTCCTCGGCCTTCTTCTCCTTGACCTTCTTCTCCTTGGCGGGCTTCGGGGCACTCTGCGAAGCCTTTGATTTCTTGGCATCGAACTTAGCCTGCTTCTCGGCCTTCTTGCGGTCCCTCTCCACTGTATGCGTTAATCATTCGATCTGTGATGAATGTAGACAAGCGATTGTCCAGAGCTGGGCACATACATTCCTTTGCGGTCTTCACCTTGAGCCCACCGGCAGCGCCAGTCGCAGCACCGGCAGCGGCAACGGCAGGGGCAGCGCTCGTAGGCTCCTCATGGCCCTCGCCAGGCGCAACTATTCAGCGCAGTGATTAGCGATCGGTTTGATACAATTTCGGTGCCAAGCAATGCGTACTTGGGTTTCCTCGGCCTGTGTTGGTCGCCATAGTGAGTCGCGTGGTCGTCAAGCGTCGTGCTGGGGATACAGAGCGCACCCGAAGAGCTCGAACTGCGAGTCGGAACGTGGTGCCGGAGATAACTGTATGAAGCCCGGAGGATGGGGCTTCAGACGATGTCCTAACACGAAAATTGACTTAAAAGCTAACAAGAGTGACTCATGTAGAGGCTCTCGATAACAGATACAAGACGCCCACAAATTTGAGTCATGGGCCTCAACATCGGATGTGCATGGTGGGATGAGGGGCAAGACGCTAGTGTGGCGGTGCAAGGCTAGAGGGGCAGCTTCAGCCACACCCAGAAAGCCCCAGCCATCAGCTACAAGTGGTGATGGTAGATGTTTTTGAGAGACCCGTGCTAGGTTAGTAAGGGTAACTTCTTCATTACCAAGCTACGCTTCAAATGTTCTGTGCCTTCTCCATCTTTCCTCTCTACACATATCTAGATCTAAAGTTCGTCAATCTAATTCAACACTCTAGCTTTCCGAGGACCACATGACTCCGTCTTGATGGCATTGGCACTAAGCTCGGCATGGCGAGCTTCGAGGAGCCGGTCCTGGTGCAGCGTCGCCATTGGCGCTCGTAGAGCATATCAAACCAGGAATGACTGTAGCTTATTCTCTGTCGAACTGGGCGGTTATAAAAAGGTATATTATGCGCAATTGTCCATTTTTTCCTCAGTCTGCTAACTCCTTCTCCCTACTAGGACCTTTCTTCGCTTCTTCAAGGAATCAAGACGAAGGTGAAGCTAGCCAATCCCAACCGCCATGACGCGGCTGTGATTCTTGCGACGCCCCAGTATGCAAAATTTCTGGAGGATGAGGCCTTCATGAACGAGTTCGTTGAGGTCATCTCGGACTCTGAGAAGTTAGAACAGTTCCACGTCCTTGGTGCCGTGGTTGACCACATTGCTCCTCCATTGCTCAGGAACAAACCCATTCAAGGCTTGTCCATATTGAGAGGTCCTTTAGACTCAATCCTCCCAGATCTGTGGACTCCAGCGCCTCTAAAGGCAGTCGAAGATGTCGACAAGGTCGCAGCTCTCACCATCGACTTTGGCGATCCCCACTTGACGATCCCATTAGCCAATACTACTTTCCTGAACCACCAGACCTCTATCCTCCTTGCGAGCCGATTCGATCTCAGCCAAGGATTCCCTCGCCCCAATGAGCGAATCGAGAAGCACTGGCAGCAGATCACTGTGCCGCTCGAAAAGCAGCTTCAGTCCGTCAAGGATCTGGGTCTTTGGGCGCCGCTGGTCCCCCTCACTCACCCGCGCGTGGTAACTGAAAGCTTCGGCAACATCGTGCGGCGTGTAAGCGTAGATAACGAATCCACTCCAGCTTCTAACGAGCTTGAACCTGCGGTCGATGAGCTGCATAACAGGAAGTCCTACCTAGTGCAGCAGTCTACGATGGGAGTATGGGCAATGATCATGCCACCTCTGTACTCACAAACGGGGACCGACCTCTCTGGCTCATACGATCCAGATCCGGCGGCAACCTATGACGAGAACCACTCTGCTACGGAACTGATGACATCCACTTCCAGTCGCCTTCAAGAATTATACGGGCAAGGTGGCCGCCTGTACCAGATACGTATGTAATGGCTGAATCGGCAATCAAGGGGAAGTGCTAACACAATTGAACAGTGAGCGGCGGCGGAGGTTGGGGTGCGAAGAAAGGCTTGCTGTCTCTCGATCCTCAGCGAACTCATTTCTCCCTATCGGAAGAGGAGGAAATGCAGAGGTTCATCCAAGCAATGGACGGGGGTAACTTTGTTCCCGTCGGCTCAATGATTCAGTTCTTCGCCTCAACTGAGACACCGGCCAATGAACCGGCTGATGGATCTTTCACGGGCGTCGTTTTTGGCACCGCTGGCACCTCTCATGGCTTAGAAGACGAGTCTACCGAAATTGAGCCAGTCGTTGTTGATAATTTGTTTGGTGCATTGTCGAACGACGGGGTTTTTGTTACCTCATCAGATGCTGCAACCGACACCACCCCAGGATTCAACAAGGACTGGAGACTTAACGTTCCACACTCTCGCATTTTTGTCAAGACGGATTGAGTAAAGGAACTAGGCATTTTTTCTTCTAAAATAACGACACCAGATGGACTTGCTTTGACAGTTTTATACGTCTGTATATGTGTACAATGGAAATCATGTATATTAATGCTCCCCTGGATATGGACTCGGCGTATTCAGTCAATAGAATCAGTCGCCTCGGGACAGGCCTGAGTGACGCAAAGTCCACGACAATGCAATTATTTTCTCCGAGCTTGTGTAGTCATTTTACGGTATCAGGCAACCACAATCATGTTTAAAATATTATATCCGACGAATTGATGTGACGCAGCTTGAGGGTCCTCAATCTGCATTCTGGTAAATTGAGAGCGCATCGGCCCACATCTACGTTGTAGGTCCATATACTTGATTTTCAGGGTCACATCTACAACAAATCCGGTAAGATGGCCGAGTTGGTTATGGCGCCAGGTTAAGGTTAACCTTAACAATCAATTTCCTGGTGGAGCAATCCTCCTGGGTTCAAGTCCCAGTCTTATCATGTTCATTTTTTGTGTTGCATGCATTTTATCACTCATTCTAACAAAGTGTACTTTTTTTTTTTTTTACTCCGGTATCGAGTCTTGCTCATCAACAAGCGCACTGGAGGGCTAATTGTGTATGGTATAGACGATTATGGCCTTGCTGGCACTCGTGGGTCAAGACAATGAGTCTGCATGCTTGGACTTGACCGCAGGGAGGTCATGTAACAAAACTATGGGTACTCGTCAATGCCCATGCAGTGTTGAGACTTGTTCATTATTTCAAGTGATTTTTTTTTTCTTTCCCAATTGTTGTACCTTCTCATGTTTGTTCATAGCTGGTCAACTCTATGGAGTTAAAGCAAAAAAAGAAATCCACCTCGATTATCACCTCAATTACCACCAGGGGATAGATAATTCAGGTTTACAATGTATCAACGTCAGTTCAGAGCGAGGGTTCGACATACAATAATACACACATGAATACGACAATATACCCATTGCTCGGCGAAGTGGGCTACCTATTAAGTTACATCGCTCTCAGGTGAGAAAGTTCAGGGTAGGTTCCTTGATCAGAAAGAAAAAGAAGAAAACCGGGCCAAAAACACGTACTTTTTACATGTCTCTTGGTTCTGGATATAAATTGGAATTTCTATGACAAGACGGTGAAGGTAATTAAATATTATATAACATTGATGAGTAACATGGATGCTTGGTGTGCCAAGGTAAACCATGTCAAGAACACCGGCACATTCGGATCTACGTCCACCCAACTGGACAAACCGCCGAAGAAGTTCATCGGCCGTAGTGGCCAAAGTCGCTGATGACAGGAGGCTAAGAAATCCTGCCGAGTGCTTGCCAATGTCATACACCCACCATTATTGTGCTGGTCGACGTCACTCGTCCAGGATTGGACGTGGGCAACACCAAAACCAGATTTGGTGTCGCGGGGTATGTTCGATCATCCGATTGCTTCTCAGCAGGGGTTACATCATGACGACTGCGGACGGCTTGTATTAAAACACAGCACGCCCAGAATTGCGTTCAGCTTTCGTCTGTAACCGGGGTTATCAAACCCGACACCTGCAACCACTTTGCCATCCATCCCATCTAATCCGAACGAATATTTAAAGCCATGACATCCAAGCCGGGCAAAGCACAGTCGTTACCTCAAGTCTCCGAAACCGAGGTACAGAAGCCTCCCAAGGACAAGCAGACGCCGCGAAGTAGGCAGAAGCGGCAACACTCCAACTCGGCGCCTATTCGTCGAAAGATAATAAAGCCGACTGAGATCGTCTCGCCAGACGAAGATGACCCTGACAGTGATGAAGATGACGTAGAGAACGTGGACTCATCGGATGACGAGGACGACGAAGAGGAAGAAGATGACGAGGATGACGAGGACGATGAGGACGACAGCTCAGAAGAAGACGATGAGGACGACGATGCAGAGAGTGTTTACTTGTCAGATTCAGACGAAACGGAAGAAATACAACCCACAGCCATTGCTCGGCTCCCAGCAGGAACCAGACGATCAAGATCATCACGAAACCCCTCCAATTCTGTCGCCAGATCACAAAACAATGCCGAGTCACAATCACAGACTACTTTTGTCCAGACTCGTACCGAGACCACCCATTGGATGGTGGCGCAACACCGATCTCAGGGAACCTCTCGAGACGTGACTGTAGCTCGCGGATCTAGGACAACTCGGCAACAAACCATACATCAGCAACCCCAAAGGCAAAATAATACATCAACTGGTCAAAGAGGGGGGCTTCGGAGGGGAAACAGCTTGAGCCTGAGCATGAGCTTGAATGTCGACGTCCAATTTAATGGGCTCGTCACGGGCCGGAATTTGTCTCTTGCTGGTGTAAGCCCCCCCCTTGTCTCAGGATGTGCACCTTGGCTAACTATTTATAGGGACAACTCTCCTATTCATGGTCTGGAAACAACCGCAGTTAGGCAGAGGTAGACAATGAGAGTAATTCGAGCAAACTATCCTGCGTTGATTAAAGAGTATAGGGTGGGTAACATGTCAAGGTAATGGTTGCCCTGGATTGAAGGAGATGATTTTGACATTGTGCGTGCGTTTTGCATTCTGGTCATGTACATAGTTGAACTTCGACAAGATAGTTACTCAATCATATCGATGTCGTCCACGTGTGTAGTTGGCTGCGCCGGAGCCGCAGGTGCGTTGGCTGCCTCTGGAGCCGGCGCGCTGCCGCCGAAATAGTCTTCCATCTCTGCGTCGAGCTCCTCTTGCGTCTTCTTTGAGCGAGGGTTGCCCCGTCCCCCACGCCCACCCTCCTGATCCCTGGCCCCGTCTCGGTTGTCTCTGCCATCTCGACTGTCTCTGTTGTCTCGGCGCGCACCGGGACGACGACCACCACGGGGTCTCCGGGGCATGGGGCTCCTCGATCGACTACCATGGCCTGGGACATATCTGTCGATGCCCTTAAGGGAAGCGTCCTCGTCGTTGATGTGGCGATGAGGGGAAAGAGACCGAGCCCGATCTCTAGGAGTGGAGATTCGCTCCGCCAAGGGGCGGCCAGGCATGACAGCCGTGTCAAAGGGGTTTCGGGCTGGGCCGCTTGGCAGCAAACTCAATCGGATTGGCTGCCCTGTACACTGTTCAGCAGGCAGATCATACACATGGATGCGAGGCGACTTACCATTAGCATTGGCACCATCAAATTGCTTCACAGCCTCCTCGGCGTCCTCCTTCAGCTCGTACGTCACGTAAGCTGTGCCCTCTGATCGGCCAGCGCGATCGTAGCGTAGCTGAAGTCGGACGACTGGGCCGATTCTTTTAAAAAGCTCCTAAAGCTCGAGTGAGCAAATATATTGGATATATTTTATGTTGGTAGAAACTTACGTCAAGGTCATCCTCGGTGAGATCGTAGTGGATGTTTTCCACACGGACCTTTGCGCCCTTGGAATCGCTAGAAAGAAGAAAAATGTCAGAGCGATGGCTTGCGCTGCAAGAGTTGGAAGGAGCGTACTGTTCGGGCGTCTCGCGGCGACGACGCGGAACAGGACCTCTGCGAGAGTCTGAAAACAGGTGAGACTCGACAAAATCAAAATAGGCGGTAAAGAATATTACTGTTCTCCTCGTAGCGGTCATGGACCCATTCACTAGATTGTATTAGATGACGGCCGAGAAAGGCCCTTGAATGGCGACTGACCTGTCCAGATTTCGGGATTCGTCTCGGAAGGACTGTAGGAGGGAGGGATGCTCTGGTCAGCAACGAATTTCAGATTGCAAAGCCGTCTTGAATCGCCAAAGCTCCGAGCATCGATCGAGGAGCTGAGAGGACGGGCGAGGGCGTCGAATAGGCATCATCAGAGGATAGGCGGAAGGGAGGATTAATCAACCTGGGAGGCACCACGTTAATACTGGAATCTGGAGAAGGTAGAGGGACGGATGGACAAGACACTGACCTTTTTCACCCCGTCACGGGGGTATTCCTGGCGAGGTTCGCGTTCGCGTCGGCGACCTCCACCACCACCTCTACCACGTTGGTTGCGAGGTCCATTGTTGGTGCGCTGCGGAGCAAGTCAGTCGAGTTGGCAACGGGGCGCCGCAAGGCTGGGCGCCGGCGCGAGAGAACGGGTAGGACATACGGTGTCGGCGATGATCTCGTCGAGACCGCGGTCCATCTTGTCAGCCATTATGACAAGGTTCGGTCGAGAAAGAGGGTCCAAGATTGATAGAAAAACCCCAGCGTAAAGATTTCTGCGGAGATGAGGCGACGTTGAGTGAGGGAAGCTGTACGACTTTGGCGAGAAGAAGGCTCCGTCGCTGCAAGCGAAGACGGGACGCGGCTGGGTAAGTTGGCACCTGAGGTGGCGTTTGGCGCCGGGTGGTACTACGTACGTATGAAGTCCGGTACGTACCGACGACCGACGCCTCTCCAGCCACACCCAGGCCCAGGAAGGCAAGTGCAAGCCACCTTCGCTGCTCAGGGCAGGGACGAATCGCGGGATAGTCCGTGGGGAAGTGGGGGTGTTTCCAGCACCCCAAAAGTCTGTTGCTGGAACAAACGGTAGGCACTTTAGCTTACCTAGGTATAGACATCCGTAGGGAGGTGGGTAATCCATGCATTGTAGACGATGCATGAAGCCTTCACTTTACTTTTGCCGATGTGGAATATGGAATGGCTCAATTCGAAGCCCTTGAAATATATGGTATTATAGAGGCAGCACTAAAACTGTGCTCCGAGCACTAAAAGCAGCGGCTGTACGTACCACTCCCCCTTTCTTGAGTGGTACTCTCCCGTACCCTCCTGTCCCTCCCGTGGGCGCTGTTGCCCAAGACCGAATATCGTGGCATGTCGGCCCGGTGTTTCTCCGCCGGGTATGCCGCGCTAAACTTATTTGGGATCTCTAATTCACTCTAAGCTGTCCTCCTCGAGGCGAGTGTGCCCCCATCCCTTGTTGGAATGTCTGGCAGCCCGGTGCCCTAGACATGATTTCCATCCCGTCATATTCCTGATATTGTCCCTCTGCGTATGCGATCCTCGCGACCCGTTTCCCACCTTTCATTTCACCCTCCGAATCGCCTTTCGCCCTCCAGCCCCTTGGACTGCAATCCCCTTGCGCTGCGCATGCGCTTCGCCTCTCGCTGCACACCCGACCCAGCTTGATGCCAGCATTCAGCTCCAGATAGTTTGGTCGTCCGACGTCCATCGTCTCCCACTTCGACTCGCCGTTGTTACGTGATACCCGACCGAGACGGCACCCATGGCTCGACCCATGGGGTCGGTCCGTCTTAAGAAGGCGAATCCTTTGACCCTCGCCCTCGGCGCCCTTCTCTGCGTCTTCATCATCGTCTTTCTCGTCTCCCCTTCCGGCCCGTCTGTCACCTCTCGCCGACTCGAACCTGTCACCGCTGAGCATCACCTTTCGCCACCTACGTCTCCCTATCGAAAGCCCAGCTCACGCTCCGGGGGCCAGCTCAAGCCACCTCCCGTTGCCCACTATAACTTGAACAATGTCACAATCACCACGACACCCATCGAAAACCGCGAGAATGTTTTGATCTTGACCCCCATGGCTAGGTTTTATCAGCAGTACTGGGATAACCTGTTGAAGCTCAATTATCCCCACGAGCTCATCACATTGGGCTTCATCCTTCCGAAAACCAAGGAGGGCAACCAGGCCACGATCGAACTGCAGGAGCAAATACACAAGACCCAAAAGCATGGTCCGGAGCAGGATCGGTTCAAGAGCATTATCATTCTACGACAGGATTTCGAGCCAGCTCTTCAGTCTCAGGATGAAAGCGAACGACACAAGATGCAGAACCAGAAGGCCCGGCGAGAGGTCATGGCCAAGGCTCGCAATTCGCTCCTCTTCACCACCTTGGGTCCCGATACCTCCTGGGTCCTATGGCTCGACTCGGATATAGTCGAGTCTCCGCCTAGTCTCATCCAGGACCTTGCCTCGCACGACAAGCCACTCATCGTGCCGAACTGCTTCCAGCGGTTCTACGACGAGGAACACAAGCAGATGTCAGAACGGCCCTACGACTACAACAGCTGGCAGGATAGTCCGACGGCGCTCGAGATGGCTGCTAAGATGGGCCCCGATGAGATTCTCCTCGAGGGCTACGCTGAGATGGCCACGTATCGCACTTTGATGGCGTACTTGGTAACAGAAGGGAGCAACCAACGCGACGTGATACCCCTTGACGGCGTCGGCGGCACCGCCCTGCTTGTCAAGGCAGACGTGCATCGGGACGGTGCCATGTTCCCACCCTTCTCGTTCTACCACCTTATCGAGACGGAGGGATTCGCTAAGATGGCGAAGCGGCTAGGCTGGCAACCATGGGGTCTTCCCAATTACAAGGTCAGTTTCCCACTCCTGCTACTCTGCGATTCCTAACATACGACTAGGTTTACCACTACAACGAGTAGTATCTACTTGTGTCTGGGGTTATCGACCGACCCCTCGGCCAACTTCTGTCTTTTGCGACTTATTATTTTAAAGACGGGATTGCGCTGCATTCTAGTAGGCAACACGTCTGCCCTCATCTCATGCAAACGACCATCGGATAAATCCATCTTCGAATCTGGGCGGGCAAGGGTCACGGCGTTCTTGTAGTATAAATCCATTCATACAACCATCACCAAGGAAATAAAAAATGGCGGCGAAATAACCGAGAAGAAAGAAGGGATATGACATACGGATGGAGCCTTGGGGATCTCATCCTTCGGAGTGAAGGTCCTATGGAGTACGGACACGACATATCATCGGAGGGGCTTCGCGCCGCGGATGGACTCTTGTTTTTCTGTTGCTGGTTTGTTTCGATTGTGAATTTCTGTGTAAGATAGCAAGTCCACCGCGGAGGACGCCGCAGGCATGGGACAAGGGGGAGGGCTGGGATAGACGGGGCATGTATGTTCACGCGTGCGCCTCCACGGCGAAGGGCGCCGGCTCAGGCGGTCTGAAGAGCTAAAGATGATTGATTCTTACGAAGAAAAGTGCGCTTCCAATCTCGTGTGTATGCAAATGTTTTGCGTTTGGTTGTTCTGGTATCTGAAATGTATTTTCAAAGGATGCGATTTCGCTCCACCAACCCATGCCTGATCCAAATATCTCCAATCCCGGTGCTGACAATCTTAAGCCGAAAGCCATGATACAAACCCATTAATTATCCCAAACTCCAGAAAAAAGCGTTCTTCATAGCGCGTCTCCTCCTCATTTCGACCAGCCCAAGCTTGTCCATATCTTGCTTAAGCTTTCGTCTTAGACGGATCCCAATCTATCCCGTTTCATGTCGTCCATCTCAGTTCCCGAACACCTGATTGTAGCCGCGGAACAGCAGCCAGGACGGAGCCTAGGGCCCCTCGTACCTCCCGTCCGAGTCGTGGACCCAGAACTCGACGAGCTTTCGGGTGCCGAGAGTGTCACCGCCGCGAAGTAAGGCGGCGACGTCGACGTTGAGGGGGCTGTCCGTCTCGGGGCAGCTGAGCAGCATGCGGACGGCGCGCACGCACTCGAGCACGCTGTAGGCCGGGGTCCAGGCTTCCTTAAGCAGGTCGAGACAGATCTCGCCCGTGTCCAGTGCGATGTTGGGGTGGACGATGGGCGTGACGAAGGACATCTTCGGGGGCTGCAGCGGGTACGCCTTGGGGATCGTGATGGAGACAAGCCAGCGGCCATCTGGAAGCGGAAGCAGGAGGAGTTAGCTGGGTTGCGCAGTGAAGAAACAGGCAGATAGATGGAGGAAGAAAGGGAGAACGGCAGTGCGCACCATCGTAACCGTATCCTACGCCCTGGCCGTTGATGACGGCCTCCCACTGGAGCAAGTCGCCCTCGTCGACAGGGCCGAGGCGCTCGACGCCCGTCTCGTTCTTCTGCTCGACGCGCCAAGTGTCGAGCTCCTTGAGGAGGCGCTTAGTGGCAGTCTTTGAAGAAGAAGACGACGACGATGCGCCGGAAGCTTTTAATCTAGGCATATTGTCTATGCGCGTGCGAGGGAGTTCTGGTTTGGGTTCGGTGGTCGATAGCGGAAGGGGTGACGATGTTGGCACCAGGATGACGACAGCGCAAAGGACGAGGTTGATGCGAAGGGATGGATGGATGAATGTGATGGCCTTGTTGCTGTAGAAGATGTATTGGCGATGGCCTGAGAACGGTGGAGTGAATCAAGTTGCGTAATAAGGTAAGGTAGCTTGGTTAAGTTACTAAAGTTACGGTAAGTCGGTGGTAAGTACCTGTACCTAGCTGGACGTGTTGGCAGCTCCCAGATCCCCAGAGCAGCCCGTCACTCGGTGACAGGGATTTCTGGCGGGCAGAGCCGAGGCTGGCCACGAGCCGGTTGGACCCTGGGAATCGCTGGGATGACAGCGTGAAGTTAGGTACTTTACCAGAAAGGGCCATTCGCTGATCAGCATCACTAGCACGTGTGGATGATCTACACTCCTTATTGATTGCTCCTCAACTCGTCTAAATCATTTGCTTCATGCTTCCATATACAGGCGTCGCACAGGGATTCTCAAGCGAAACAAAACTCATTTCCTTGTGTCAATTTTAGGGGGTTTTGATTACAACTCTCATTAGTCTAATGCCATTGCGTATTATAGACACGGGATTCTCAACGTCGGGTCTCAATTTTCCATCAAACCCTCATTTCTTACGTCTCCCTCCTCTCGCAGGCTTTCGCTTTGATGGCGATGAGTTCTTGGGTGCACTCTTCTTGGTCGCCTGCGGTCTGGCTTCCGGTTCCTTATCCACCTCGACGACAATCGCAGGGCCACGTCCCCTTGGCGCTTCTCGAATCTGCGCCCCGTTGCCAGTATTGTCGCTGGAGCTTTCCTGTTCTTCCGAAGAGGAGTCACCACCATCATCGTCGTCACTGTCCTCGCTATCCTCCTCATCCGTCTCCTGGTCTAAGCTCTGGTGTTCAGATCCACGGCCGCTCCGAACGGAAGAAGGGGCTGCTATTCCTCGTCGGCCCGGGTAGACCTCCTCGGGACCCAACGTATGCCGTCGAGAACCAGCCGCCGCCTTGGACCCAGACACACGCGGACCCGCTGTCTGAAACTGAAACGGATCCAATCCTGATCGGCTATCTGGAGGGCTTCCCCTAACTGAGCGGTGCCCGGCCACCGAGTCAGAGTGATGGCGAGGGATCGGCGCGGGACCTTGTGAAAAATCGAATGCATTTCCTCCGCGATCATCTCGGACCCGGCTAGGCTGTCTTTGTGAGGACGCGGTACCAGATCGCGGCCGACTTCGGGATCCTGACGGCGGTGGGAAGTAGCCCATGGGAGGGTAGCCTTGGTAGTCCTGATTGTCGCCCAAGTTGCTGCTCGACGATTGATGTCGGGGCAGAGAGTCTTGTCGGGGTGGATGAGCCGCCGTAGATCCCTTCTTTTTGCGCGAGACAGGCTCTAGGTGGGTCAGAGGCACCGCAACGCGCTGTTCCTTTCGCTTCTTGCGGCCGCCCGCTCTTTTTTTCTTCTCCTCCTCCTCCATACGCTTCCGTTGTCGATCGAGAGCGGCAAGCTCGTGCTTATTGAGCTTGACATCACTCCTGCCCATGACCCGCGCCCGCTCGATCCGTGCCATTGCCGACTGGATCAGCATCTCTTCCCTATCCCTCGGTGACAACTGGGCCAGTTCTTCTTCGTAGCCGTCATCATCCCCTGACGAATCTTCATCTTCGTCGTCGTCATCGTCCTCTTCGTCCTCCGAGCCTCCGCGATAACCTCTGCGAGACGTCCCACGTTGCCGATCGCCCAAATCTATACCCGTGAATTCAAGAGAATCGCTGACAAAGCGAGTAAGAGTCCCCGAAGAAAACCCAACGCCCTGTGAATCCGTATCATCATCCTCGTCCGTGCCCAGCTCCTCCACTCGGGCATCACCACCTCCATATCCTCTCTGCGGCGCAGCATCCCCTTCGTTCCTCCGCCTTCTGCGCCTTGATGGTCTTCCCCATGGGGGCGCAAATTCGGGAGCGCGCGGCCGACCACCTAGACCGCCTCCCCTGAAAAAGCCTCATCGATGGGCTTGTCCATTAAAGAAGCGTGACCGAGAATGGTCACGCCAGAAGCGCCAATCAGCCAGAGCAGGGTCGAGAAAACCGGAGCAATCAGACCCAGAGGGACGGCGATGACGATCATTCCAGTATAAAGCTGGGATGTAGTAGCACGGAAGGTGCCAATTTCGAGATCATGGCCATCGAGGCGGCCGATGATGAACATGCTGATGGCGACGAAAATGATGTCGAACATGAGAAGCCAGCTGGAGAGCAGACCGTAGATTGCGAGCATGACAAAGACGATAGAATAGTTGCTGGAGAAGTGGCCCAGGTTGTAGTTGACACGCGACTGCATCTCAGGGAAGTTGGCAGGCTTGGAGAGGCGCTTGACGTCGAAGAACTCGGACATGGGGCGCAGGTTGGAGAAGCGACCGGTGAGGGAACCAGAGCTGAGGCCTTGGAAGCGCTCACCAAGGTTGAGGCGGGACGTGATGACGTCCAACGGGATCTGGATGCGAGCCATGACGAAAGATTTTGGGGGTGTGAGAGAGCTTGGATGTAGGTGTTGTGGGTGCAAAGGTAGAGAGATGTGGGTGGTTGATCCCAGCCGAGTGTTGGGAAACAAGCTTCTTAAGCTCTTGCAGCCGTATCAATGTCCTTTCTGGTGTTGGTGAACGGGGCAGGCAGCCAAATTAATTTGGTGGATCAGGGACGGTGACGATGGTCGGTTGTGTGGAGGTTGTTAGGCAGACAGGTCTGGTGAGGTAGCAGGTTAGCCAGAAGCTTTGCAGGAGGCACGCGAATGGGAGGAGAAAAGAGGACAAGCTGGCCAAACAAAGAGCAGGCGTGCATCTGAGACCACGGCAAGCGGGATTGGCGGGCATGTAGGAAAAGGAAAGGGGAAAATAAGAATTTTTGGCCTTCAGCCACTTAAGCTAAGCCACCTTCGCGGACTGGCGAGAAGTCGTATTCGTGGGTAGGAGCCAAAGAGGACAGGCGAGCTAGTGATATGAAGGGGTGATGAATGAATATGAACTGTTTGCGTTCGTACATACCAGTGCAAGCCGTAACGCGCGGTGTTGATGTTGATGTGGGTTCGGTAGGAGGAATACCTCAGTCCGATGTTGCGAACAGGTTGTTGTTTGCGAATTGAGGACACGAAGGGGGGAATCCGGATCGAAATTGGGAGTTTTCAGCCCTGCCCAAAATCAATTTACTACAACGCGTCCTGTCAGATCTCGACCGTTCAGGGGAGAGGGAAGGGACTGGCGCGTGCTTTGCAGCGCGCAATCCACTGGAAGCCGGGAGTTGGGTGGGACGTACCTGAGTAGATTCGCCAGCGGCGGGGGGGATGGATAGCCCCTGAATCGAATTTGATCGGATGGTTGGTTGCCTTGCCTGGACAAAATGAATGCCTGGCCGTGGGTGGGTTTTATGAGGCTCAGCTGCTCCCGTCGAGGCGCTCGTCGTGGTCTCTTGTACGCCGCGCGCACTTCACGCACGCGCGTTCGTAAAGAGACTGACCGGGCCTACTGCGCAGCAACGTGAGGCTTTGCGGTCTCCAGTCTTGGCTGGGTTTTTTTTTGTTGGCTGGCGATCGACCTCTGATGGTCGTCGTCGCCGTGATGTTTTTGTTACTGTCACGACTCCTCCTTTTCTCCAGCGTCCCCCAGAAGCAAAAGGATTGTGGAAGGGAAAGGAAACCGTGGAAACAGGAAGAAGCGGTCGAGGGCGCCTTTTTGAAGCGGACCGGCAGCAGCCAGCTTCGTTGCTTGGCTGAGCCGATGAGCCTATGAGCCTACGAGCCTAACAATCGCTCACCGACACTGTACGGAGCGTCACTCCGGCACACACAGCACACGGCCGGCTTGCTTCTGTGAGGGTGTGTTCTGCCCAATCCAACGCTCCAAACGCTGGTTGAATGGAGAATTTTCACTTGTCACCATCCCATCGGACCATGATCCTAGGCCGTACAGGTTGGGTTTCCCCCTCCTCCCTCCTCCCTCCTCCCCTCCTCCCAAGCTCCCCCGCCCGCATATTCTAGCCAACCCACGCCTCTTATTTCCTGATTCCCTCATGCACGCGACACTTGGATCGAGCAGGTTGGAGCGGACCAAGTTTGTGGCTACTCCGCTTTGTTGGGCTGTCCCTTGGGTCGATCTTGGGCTGATTGCCTGCGGTATGTACGTGTACGTAGTGTAGTCTACGTGTGTACGTCTCCGCAGACTACCAAGTTAGACTCGGATCCTTTGGGCCGGGTCGGGACTCGGAACACGGAGTTTGCAACTGCAGCTCACCGACAATGCCGGCAGCGCAATCGGGACAATGATGAATTATTCACTGTGTTTCTAAATATCAGGTATTCCCAACGACCCCGCGGCATCCCCAAATCAGCACCATCTTCCGAGCTAAACACGAGGGGCGGGCTTTCACATGCTTCCTCTGGCAGCATTGGGCTTGAATCTGCCCACCTCAAAGATTGTAGGCGGTCCCTTGCATTAATCCATGGCGTTCACCGTATCCATGAGCACTCCGTGTTTATTCGGAGGTTTCTTTCTTTTGCTCTGAAACTCGCCTTGTCTCAAACTTCTCGTCTGGAACGCTTGTATCCGCATTTCCCGTGGGTCCTTTCTTGACGTGGCAGATGACGTTGTTGGGACTCCGCCCGACGGAGACTTGCCCAAAGCCCATCCACTATTGAGAATGTGTCTCTTCGTTATTGATGACAGCCCGAAAAAAAAAAAAAAAGGTATTTGTCGTGCTATTTTTGACCACCCTACGATTACTGTGCTATGTAGACTGACTGGAACAAGCACCGTTGGTCTTGACGATAATGACGCCAATCTTTCTGGTGGCGTATGTGCCAAGCTGCCAGGGAAAGCTACCTACCCCGGACCGATGAGGCTCGAAGTCGGTAGATCCACTGATGCCGACTATGACTTACATGTGTCACGTCCAAGAATACACGTGAATGGTATCGTCGGTGTTTGACGTAGGACGTGATATCCAAAATAGCTGTCCGTAATTGCATAACCCAATGCAATGAGATAATTGAGAGATTTGACAAAGAGCATTTTATTATCCGACTGCTGAACTCGACTCCAGCTGTCAAAAATATCGAACAACAAACAACAGGGGTAGTATGATCCAGAAAAGGGCCCGCGACACGGAAACGCATTTGGCCGCTTTCAGACTCACCCCCGGCATCGACGACACGACTACACCGAATCCGCTCAACGAATAAGCTGATTTGAATCTCCAGATGCAACTTAGACTGAATCTATACTAAGTCTCACGCCTGTGACGCAGCCCTACTGAGAGCGGGAGATGAGGCTTAGCCTGTCCAGGATGCCGGCTCGTGAAGGGGCCGTTTGTGGCATGATGGCGATAGACTCCAGGTGCCGAGTCATTTGCATCCCAACTTGAGCGTGCCTCCTCTGGCCGATGATGCCGTAGCCAGCGGGCTAGGCGGAGACAGCACCCAGAATTCTTCTAGCTCAGTTTGAGTCTCAGGAATCACGACGAGTTGGGCGCTTCGTAGTCCCACTACGGAGAGAAAACCACTTGGGCGTTGACCTCATTTTAAAATCGCTGGTGTGGCTTGGCTCGAACGTTGGCTTCCCTGCGGCGTCATGAGGCGCCAAAATACTTGCTTTGCTGAGCCTTGTCGCCGATGGAGAGTGATAAGTGCGCCTTGGCAAAAAACGGGCTTCAGGAGAGCAGACCACAATTCCCACGTTGGGGGAGAGAGAGTCTGATGAGACCCGGAACTCGGCAAGTTTGCGCATGGACAGAGAGCGAGACGCCTTCAGTTGCGGGTCTTTTTTGGTAATTGGCTTGTTGTTAGTTTATTGACTTGCTTGTCCCACGCATCAGCTGGACTAGGCGCTTGGTTGGGTGTCTCGTCTCGTCTCGTCTCGGGACAGTCCGGATCTACACATGAACTTCCTCTTGAAGACCTCCAGCTGTGCTTGTCTCCATGTCTTTTTCTCCTTGGCATGGAAACAGTCACCAAAAGCCGTGGCATTGCATGTTGTTGCGATAGGCAGCGCTCTGATTGGCTGTAGCAGACCCACTATAGGAGGTCTGCTCCATTGTGATAAAATCGCTCGAACGCGACGTTTCCTTTGTATTAAAATAAGGCATTTTTAATCTATCGTTTCTAAGCTATTGATGAGTTATCTGCATATTGCAATAGTTATGAGCCCGGGTGGTATAGCATTCACTAGTAACTTCCTCTGATAAATAAACTCTTATAGTAAAATACCTTTAAATCTCCTAATTCTCCCTAAATAACCTAATTAGTTAAAGCCCCTATCTAATATTCTTAATGTATAAGATAAGTCTTCCTAATGTATAAATAGTTTACCTAATTAACTTATTAAGGATAGTAAAGCTTAGTAACTTTAAAGACTAGGTTTCTTAGTTCTTATAGCTGACTAATCTTATGTATACTTATAATATATAGGATAAGCTTAATCCTAATAAACCTAAGTATTCTAATAACCTTAATAATAAGCTTACCTATAAGACCTATTTAAAGCTAAAGGAAAGAATAATAGTAAAAGTAGAAAAGGCCTAAAGTAATAAACCTACTAAAGTATAGATATAAGTAATATATAATATACTAGCTAAAGATTAGTTATACTTCTAAAATAAGTATAAGGAGTATAAAGCTAAGGAGATTATAATTAAGCAATAGATTATACTAATAGTTAAACTAAGTAATTATAATTAAGCTATTTAAAGTATAATTAAGAAGGGTAATAAGAAGGATTAGACTCTTTACTAACTAATTAAAGAACTTAAGTCTATATATATACTAAGTAAAGAAACTACTATTAAAAAGGTTAAAAAAGACTATATAGTAATCCTTAGGGAAGTTAATTATATAAATTAAAAGGCTAATACTTAGTATCTTTATTAGACTAAGGCTTTAATAAGGGCTAAAGAATATAATATACTAGAAGTAAGTAGTACTATTAGAATCTATAATTTCTTATAGGCTATATAAGCTTACTTTACTCCTACTTAAGTAGAGTATAAGCTTAAAGACTTTAATAAGAAGGAAATAAATAATATTAAGATTAATAGCTTAACTTCCTATAGCTAGCTATTTATAACTATAGTAGCCTAGAAATAAGAGAAATACTTTACTATATTCTCTATATTTAGTAACTACTTAGATAGTAATAACTAATTATTATTACTATAGTATAGTAATAAGGGTTATAAATATCCCTATAGATCTAAAGATAAGTATAGATAGTACTTAAACTAATACTTAAAATTAGAGTATATAATTACTAGGGCTATTAATTATTAGATTATTAAGCTTAATAAAAAGTAAATAAAGTAGATTAAGGAGATTTATAATTATAATAAGTAGAAGAAGCTCTATATTACTATTAAATATAATAAGTAGAAGATTAATATAAGGGCCCCTAGAGAATATAGTAATAGAGTAATCTTAAGTAATATTATCTATATAATCCTTAACCCTAAGCTAATCTATAATATCTAGAAAATAGTAAGAATTTTTACCTTAATAGAGATACTATACTATCTATTTATATAGAGTATACTACTTAATAACTATAGTACTATTTACTTAGTTAACTTAGTAGACTTATTAGAACTAAGCTCCTTTATTCCTATTAATAGAGAGTTTATAGAGGCTAGAATAATATAGTTCTTAGTTATTAGGAAAGGGATTAGGATCTTTAAGAAGCTTATAAGGAATGAAATAAGTACTTAGACTATAGACTTAGAGCTTAGGAATATAGTAGTTATAGAGGGATTTTATACTAATATTATATCTAAAGCTAAGCTTTAAAAGTTAAATACTTAGTTCTATAGCTTTAATTACTCTCTATACTTTAGAATACTTAAGAAGAATACTATTATATTATAAATAAGTAAATAATATAATGTAACTATTCTTAAATATAAGCTCTTATCTTCTTATCCCTTATCCTTTAGTTCTCTACTAGGAAATACTATTATACTTAGTAATACTAGACTCTAAGCTTATATTACTATAAGTAATATAGCTAAGCTAAGCTTAAAATAATATTATTAACCCTTTAGGGATCCTCTAAGACCTAGGGAGGATTTAGAATAGCTATAGTATTTATAAGTAAAATATCTAAAGAAGGATATACTCTATAAACTAGTCTATTATATATATAATATATAGATTAAAGGAATAGTATAGGCTAACTATAAGATATATAATACTATATATATACATTAGACTATATTATACTAATAGTTAAAGTACTATTTACCTTAACTATTTTAATATATCTTATAGGACTTATAGGATTACTTAAGTAGATATAATAATTCTTCTTAGCTCCTATTAATAAAGGATAAATATAGTAGTATATTATATATATAGATCTTAATATCTAAGAGTAGAACTCTAGTGTTTAATAAACTATTCTACTTTAAGAGCTATATTAAGAGATAATTTAAGCTCTTAATATATATTATATACTTAGATAATAAGAAAGTAGTAATTGCTCTATTAGGAAATACTTAATACTAATACTAAGTATATAGATAAAGTATTATTATAGAGCTTACTCTAGCTTATACTTATAAGCTAAATAGAGGAATTAAATGAGTTAATTAGGAAGTTATAGATTAGTTAAATATAATACTTAATAGAATAAATCTACTACTAGAGCTATAGCTAAAGAGTATAAAAGTAGTAGTTTATCTAATTAATATATTATTAATAAGTAAGAGGTAATAGCTTTTACTAATTAAGGTCTTAAATAAGTAGTTTAGATATTATACTCTATTACTAATTAGGGAGTATAATATTAATCTATAGCTAGATTAGAGTATAGTCTATATATATAGTTATTATACCTATCTTCTAATAGCTAATAGAGAGGTAGAGAGGAATAAAAGAGAGATAAAAGTAAGCCCTAGAGAGTATATTAAGTATCTTATTAGCTATATAGCTAGTAATATCTATTGAATATAGGTCCCTTAGCTTAAGAGGGTTATTATAACTTATAATATGTAATTTAATAAGTCTATTTATTATAATAGTATAAAGGAATGTATTATTAAGTAACTTATTATCTAATTAAAAGATTAGATTTTATAAATTAAATAGATAGAGGAAGAAGATAATATTTATAATAATCCTATTTAAGTACTAGAGTTAATAGGTTTAAACTTAGGGATAGAAATGCCCTAAAGTATAGAAATTATACTATAGAGCATAGAAAAAGATACTCTATATACACTAATAATTTAACTACTGCTTAGACTTTAAATACTAAAAGGGACTCTAGAGCTAATTAATATATAGGCTAAGAGCTTAGTAAATGCTTAAGAGAGTATAGTAAAGCTATATCTAATATGTAAATTAATAGTAGAGAGCTTAAAATCAGATAAGGGAGAAATACTATTAAGTCTATATATTTACTTTATAGAGTATAAGATATTTAAACTGTTATTATTAGAGCTACCTTAGTATAAATCTAATGCTTAGGGATTAGAAGGAACTAAAGCTAAGTTTACCTTTACCTTAGAGTAATAACTAATTAAGGAACTTATAGAGGTTCCTTAGGAAGTTAAGTCTAAAACTCTCTAACTAAAAGGAAGAAAGAAAAAGAGTAAAATTCTAATTGCCTTAATATATATTAGTATATAAGTCTAAAGCTTAGAAGCTTAAGGGTATAGAGTAAAATTTAATCTAAAGACTTATATACTAATTTAATAAGAAGAGGAATTATTAGTTAATTTCTTCCTAATTAATTATTAGGATCTAGTAATATATAATCCTAAGAGCATTAAAACACTCTTTTTAGTAATTATAGCATTATTTAACTAGAGGTAGTTTACTTAGTTAAGGGCTATACTAAATAGACTAACTCTATACTAAAATAAGCTAATAAGTATACTAAGAAGCTAGAGAGAGCTAGAGAACTACTTAATGTATATAGAGTTTATTAAAGTAGTATATAGGGAGATAGAAACCCTAATTAATAAGGGGACTTAGAGAGAAATAGAGTATTTAAAAGTAATAATAAGACTACTATTACTTAAGTAGGTATTTACTTATAAGTTTAATTAAAATAGCTTCCTTAAGTACTATAAAGTATAGCTTTATATATATAGGAACTTATAGGAAAGCTCTATAATTAATAGTATCTATATAGTAATACTTATAGTATATTTATTCTATATTATTATAGCTTTAGTTACTTAATTTAACCTAGAGATTATATAGTTTAATATTATTAATGCCTTTATTAATACTATATAAAGTAAGTAGAGTAAACCTATTATATATAAGCTACTTAATAGGTTTAAGAAGCTAGGGATCTATATTAAGCTAAATAGAGTATTATATAGGCTATATAATTTACCTTAACTATAGTTTAAGGAGTTCTTATTAATACTAGTTAAGCTAGGGATAGAGATAAGTAAAAAAGAACTCTACCTCTTCTATATAAAAGCATAAGATATATTCATTATATTCTTTATTAATAATATCCTAGTCTTATATTACTAGTCTAAGTAAATAGCTACTTAAGTTATTATAGTTAGCATTAAGGAAGCTTATAAACTTATAGATAAGGGTAAGGTATAGTAATTCCTAGGGATTAAGATTATTAGGAATTATACTAAGCAGTAAATATACTTAGGCTATAATTTATATATTAAGAAGATAGTAATACACTTTAGATTAAATACTATAAATATATACCTAATAATCCTTATTTTAGCTTATAAGTTTATAAAATAGAAAGACTAAGTAATTACATAGGATATTAAGTCTTATTAAGAGAAAGTAAGTTCTTTGCTTTATATAGTAATTATAATACATCCTAATATTACCTTTATAGTATCTATATTATCTTAATTTCTTATAAACCTAAGCTCTATATATTATAAGGCAATTAACTAAGCTATTTACTACTTATATCTAACTAGGGGACTTATAATTTAGTATAATTAGAGTATTAAATTATAAGCAATAGTAATTACTAGTAATGCTTTATTTACTAATAATACTAAGACTTAAAGGTCTTTATAAAGCTATCTTATTAGCCTATTTAGGGGCTTAGTTATATAGAAAGCTATAAGATAAGTAATAATAACTATATTTATAATAGAAATAGAGCTATTTACCTTAAAGTATATAGCAAAGGAAACTATAGGATTTAAGTGCCTTTTCACTAAGTTACATTTTATACTATTTAGTCCATAGGATATATACTATAATAATATATAAATAATTTACCTAGTTATAGAAGAGAGTAGATAAATTAATACTTATCTATACTATATTAATATTATAAATATATAGTTATACTAAGAATATAAAGAGGGAATCTTTACTATAATATATCTTCTAATAGGGCAAATACCTATAGATAGACTTACTAAATCCCTATCTTATTAGTACTTTAAATAGTTTAAAGTACTACTTAATATAATTAATCTTTATATTATAGTATAAAGTAAAAAAGGTAAAGATAAACTTATTATTTAAATTAAGCTATTTTAGCTAGGGGCATTTACTTAGTATAGAATATTATATAAAATAATAAAACACTACTCTATCTAAATTATAATAGTATTTAGCTACTAAGATATATTTATTAAAGTACCTCTTACTAATAATAGTAAAGTGTAAATAATTCTTATATAGAGAGTTAAAGGGATTATTAAGTACTAGAAGAATAAGAGTTTTACTCTATTTTAATTATTAATACTTATCTCTATATAAAGGAATACTTAACTTACCTAAGTAAAGTAACAAAGGGAATAACTACTAAGGAAGGACTTCTTACTTTTAGAATCTTATATATATAATTAGTAAGCTATACTTAAGTAATTCTAATACTTAATTATATTTAAAGGGAGTATACTAACTATATTATTACTACTACTTTTATTATTAAAGAATAAAAGGAAAAGGGTAATTATAATAGTAGTAATATTAATAATAATAAAGAAAGAAAAAAGTAGTAATATATAGTAGAAATATATGCTTTTTAATTCTATAAGAGTAACTAAGTAAGTTAGAATAATATTATTTATTGCATTTAATGTAGTATTTTCCTATGTTTATTAATCTATTCTATTATTCTTTTCTAAAGCTATTCTAAGCATTTAATACTACTTATAAACGTAGCATTAAATGGGGGGTGTATTGTGATAGGTAGTGCTCTAATTGGCTATAGCGGACCTACTATAGGAGGTCTGCTCCATTGTGATAAAATCGCTCGAATGCAACGTTTCCTTTGTATCAAAATAAGGCATTTTCAATCTATCGTTTCTAAGCTATTGATGAGTTATCCGCGCATTGTAACACATGTATAAGACGACGTCGTAGTGGTGATGAAACCAAAAGCCTCATATGCCCGGATTGCCACTACCCCAACCTCACTAACATCGATCGGTCTGCCTAGTCTTTAGTAGAGCGCTGGTGAACTCGTACTGCACCTAGCTTGCCGTGCTTGATTCCCTAATTTTGCTCCGCACAGCTCGGCTGGAGAGGGAAAAAAAGAAGAGACTGTTTGATGGTGGTGGTGGTGGCCTCCTTTCTCCCCTGGCTAGTAACTGTAAGTCGAGGGCTAGTGGAGCTGGAGTCAGGGATAAAGCCAACCGATTTGCCTCACGCCGAGGCCGCAACCTGGAGGGCAGAGGCTAGAACGCCCCTTCCGGGCAGAGTTGTATATTTTCCTGCAGGCTAGGACATACTCGTCGATAGCTTCAACCTCTCAACTCCGAATGGCCTCATGGTTCTCCAGACGCCCCTCCCGACGCTCAGCGCCTCGGCGCCTCATCCCCGACCTTGCCGGGGGTTTTTCTACGGAGCACTCGTCTCCATCCTCAGAGCCTTGTAAGCCCATCGTCGGCTGTATCGCAGTCCGGTGGTGGCTGCGTTGGTTCGTGTTGGCGCTGGCGTTGCTGCTGGCGTCGACCAAGCTTGAATCTCGGATCAGCATGCCGCATCGGCGTCCCCTGGCCGGCGTGGATGTGTTGCATATATATTTACTGCGTAGTCGTCTGCGTGGACTGAGTTGCTATTGAAACTCTAGCTGCTCAAGTCCATCCCTTCTATTGTGTTCATCACAGCCACTCTTTCACCCAGCATCGTTGCACTCACTCCTTCAGTAGCAACTTTGCAACCAGTCACTCTTTAGACAGCACTTGACTACCATGACCATGGGCAAGTTGATTCCCGCCATCCTGGCTGCCCTGCTCGTTCAGGGCATCAACGCCGGTCCTTGCAAACCGTCTGGTACCGACACTACGTCCACCGACGCCACAGTCACTGACACCACGATCACCGACACAACGGCCCCGTCTACCGAGACAAGCATTTCTATCACTACCACTTCAACTGAGTCTACTACGACTTCGTCCGCGCCGGGTTGCACCGCTTATCCGTCTAATCCTCAGGGCAGCGTATGCGGAGCAAATGGCCCTCCTCCAGGCAGTCCTTCCGTCTTTGCATCCTACCCCGGTGTCTCGATTGAGACCTGCGCTAAGTACTGCTCCGAGACGGACTGCACCAGGTTCATGTTCACAGAAGGAAACTGCGGTCTTTACAGCAACCAGTATCAAGCTAGGAGGCAGGTCGCTCGTACTATTGGTTTCCCGTACTATGACCTATCATGTTTCGATTGCCCTGGAACTGGCACTACGTCTTCGACGGAATCCCAAACGTCTACCGAGTCCGCCACGACTAGGGACTCTTCCACTGAGAACACGACTGAGAGCATCATGGAGACTACAGCCTCGGAAACGACCACAGAGACTGCTTCGGGAACCACCACGGACTCTACCACTGAGAGCACCACTGAGAGCACCACTGAGAGAAGCACTGAGTCCACGACTGAGTCCACTGCTGAATCTACGACTTCAGAGTCCACTACCGAGAGCACCACCGTGTATACAACTGAGAGCACTACAGACTCAACTACTGAGTCTACTTCGGAATCTACGACTTCAGTGTCCACCACGGAGTCAACCACTGAGTCCACGACTGAGTCCACTACACAGTCCACCACTTGCACAGAGACAACGGGAACTACTGCCTCAGAGACTACTACTGAGTCCACTACGGAGTCTACTACTGACTCGACTACTGAATCCACAACAGAGAGCGCAACCGCGTCCACGACTGAGAGTACGACTGAGAGCACGACTGAGAGCACGACTGAGTCTACTGCAACGACTGAGAGCACGACTGAGTCTACTGCAACGACCGAGAGCACGATTGAAAGCACAACTGAGTCCACGGTTGAGTCTACTACAACGACTGAGTCTACCACAGAGAATACAACTGAAAGCACGACTGAGAGCACGTCTGAGTCTACCACAACGACTGAGTTGACCACGGAGAGTACAACTGAGAGCACGACTGCTTCAACAACCGAGTCCACCACAGAGTCTTTGACTGAGTCAACTACCTCGACTGAGTCAACTGCCTCGACTACTGCTTCGTCTACCGAGTCTACCACAACCACTGAGTCGACTACAACCACCAGCAGCACTGCCCCAACCTGTGACGCCTACCAGACCGCGTCCCCTCCCCCCGCTGGCTCTAAGTGCGCTTTCAAGGGTCAACTCAACCCGGGGCACTCAGCCTACGCCTCCGCCTTCAAGCAGAAGCGTTCCGACTGCGCCAAATTCTGTGACGACAAGCCCGACTGCCAGGCCTTTTCGTACGACACCAACTCCCACGTCTGCTCCGTATTCAAGTACTCGGTCGCCACCGTCGCCAAGGCCAAGTCCGAGTGCTCCCTGTTCTTCTACGACAAGATGTGCTACGAGTGCGTCCCCGTCACCACCACCACGTCTCCCTCTGCCACGACGACGTCCACCATCATCACGAGCCCGGTCACGACTCCTCCTCCCCCTGCGGTCTGCACGACCAAGTCCTACACGCCGTCCGGAGCTACCTGCGGCCGCGAAGGCGCCAAGCGGAACGGCGTCAGCTCCATCAGCTGGTCGTACGCGGCCAACAAGGCGGCCTGCGCCAAGGCGTGCTTCGACCTTGCGGCCTGCGACTCGTGGGCGTTCCGCTCCTCGGATAAGCTTTGCACTCTGTACGACCGCAGCGTCACCAGCGCTTCGTCGGCGACGAGCTGCGGCAGCTACTGGTACGACCGCGCGTGCTACTTGTGCGAGGTGCCCACGCCCGCCCCTACGTGTGCCGCCTACACGCCCATCTCGCCTGCTCCCAGCAACAAGATCTGCAGCAAGAGGGGCTCCGTCTGCCAGGAGACGTCCGTTGGCCTGGGTGACGCCACCAGCGACGCGACTTGCGCCAAGAGCTGTAGGGAGACCAACGGCTGCAAGCTCTTCACGCGCGCAAAGGTCAACAACCAGTGGAAGTGCCGCATGTACTCGGCGTACCAGTTCACCGCCTTGCCGAACAGCGGAGACTATTTCTCTCAGCCTGAGTGCTACCAGTGCAGTTCCACCACGTACGTGCCACCAGTTTAAACGCTTTGGCTGTCATGGGTAGTGGTTGCAACGCCAGGAAGCCGGCGAGCCAGTTCCTTTCTACTGCCCCATCCGTTCGCTACATAAACACTTTGTCACTTTTTCCCTTTCAGTATTACCTGCGGACCTTTTCTTGGGATAGTTTCCAGTTTGGTCTGCCTTTTAGACCCCCATGGATGGCGGCATGTTTACGTTGATGTACTAAGTTGAGGATACAGGGGGGTACACACCACTGAACGACTTCGTTTTATTGTTTAATCGCCTGATTTAATATATAGATATATGTATATATATCTATATAAATACATGCACTCAAGTTCACGTATAATGTAAAACAATGTACCTGGCAGTCACCAATCCAATGTTTCCCTCTATAGCTTCGCCTTCATGATACTGTTCTTAATTACCTTGACGTGTGACGCCCATAACGGAGAGATGGATGGATGAGATGCCACGGTAAACAAGCTTGGTATCTCAGGGCTTTGTTGCTCTTGCTCTTGCCCAAGCTTCAACTTTATCAACTTTACATAGCTACCAGGCCATGCTAATACCCGAGCCCATCGCTTCTGTTGTTCCCGAAAACTAATCTAATACACTTTGATAAGAAATCTAACATCAGCCATATCGAAACACGCTCGCTGTGTCCATACCGGCCATCCAGCGCAAAGGGGTATATTTAAATTAAAAGAACCAATCCCGGAGTCTTCTCCTCTAGCCAAGTCGCAATCCAAACCTCTCTTGGACTCTTAGACCTCAAAGAAATAATCGTCATCTAGCCCTTCTCGGCTCGGAATCACCCCGGCTCCAGGCACGGGGCCATCAAACGCCGAATCCATCCGTACATTCAGTAGCCGGATCTTCAGTCCATACTCGCTCACCATGTTGACCAGCTTGTTCGTCTCCGCCGTGATTGGAGCCTGGTTGAGTACGAGCAACAGCCCGTCCAGCCACTCGGATGCGAGGCTGTGACTCAATGGCCACAGCGAGAGGATCGGATGCTCCTTGCTATCTGGCCCCAGTGTGGGGTTTATCGGGTTCACAAAGCTGTACACGGTAATCTTTGTCGTCGTCGTTTTGGCCGTCACTCCGCTATCCGTGCTCTTCACGTCATCCGCTGCCGACACATTGGACACGACAGAGCTGATAGTGCTGAGGTCGATTTTCTCGCCCAGGGAATCCAGCCCTGGCTCCTGGGCTGTTTGCTCCTCGAAATCGGCATAGTGGAGATATCGACGGTTGTGAGACAGCTTGGCGTACCGCCACGGCGTAGGCGTGAAGAGTCGATGTTTGGACCCGCTGTTGTTATCCCGCTTAGGCGTCGGCTTCGTGAACCAAGATCCCTCTAGGAGACATCGGATCCTCTGTTCCTTGACAAACTGTAGAGCTTCCTGCTTCAATTCCTCCCGGACCTGGTATAGGTGCTGGCCCCATGTACCCTCGAAAGACATTTCGAGCAGGTCCATTTGCTGCTCTCGTAGGCGTGCCACATCATATTCTTGGATATCCTCCTCTGCTTCTAGTACATCCTTGGTCCTCGTAGCTTCGCCCACGACCTGTTCAACTAAGATCCGCACTAGTTCGACTACCTTCTCAAAGTCATCCTGCTCTGCACCGGTTGCCTTCCATACCCGAAAGAAGGCATGAAGGCCAGCAGTGTGTAGCCGAGACCATTGAAGTATAAGAGGATGGAATAACCTATCGTGGTCCTTGGACTCCATCACCTGATACCCCTTAGTATCCTCTATGTCGGCCTTGTCGACTTCAAAATGTTCATATAGAACCATCGTAACCGCAAAGCTAGCTCGGGCAATTGGGCAACGTTGAGACATGGGCTTTCCGGCCTGCTCCATCAACAGCTTCTGGAAACCGTCCTCGTGCTTGCGCACATAGTCTGTTATATCCATCATGCCCAAGAACCCAGTGATATAGAACTCCTGAGCGGGGCTCTCCGTCTCGAAGCCTAATCTCCTCCACTTCTCGGGGTTATGCCTCCTGCTCCCCTTCTTCGCTAAGACGTCTTGGTCGATGATTGGCGAATGGCCGTTCACATACGCCCGGTCGGGAGCGCTGGCTAGATGCAAGCCCTTAAGAGCTCTTCGATGCTCAGGCCGCTCTAGGTCAACCTCAACTTCCCGCCACTTTCTCAACAATATCTTAGTCAACGACTGAAACTCCAACAAGGGGTGTGCTAGGTCCTGCAGGGCTGAGCTCTGCATGAGCTTGTAAACCGCCTTGATCAGTCCTAGGTCCTGTAATCGCTTGATGAACTTGGACCACTCGTCCCCTTGGCTCCCATTGGCCTTGCTCCCGCCCATGGTGCTCTCATTGGACACGGCGTCCCGTATCAATGCATTGATGAGCATGAGTGCGTTGGCGCACAGTGCGTGGTCAGCACTCTGCAGCTGGGCTATCACCAGCTCGAAGAATTGCGGGTAGACGGCGACGGCGGGCTTTAGGGCGCGGAAGCCAAAGGTCCCAGGAGTGCGGCTCGCGGCGCCGCGCAAGCCGCTCGATTGGGAATGGCTGACGAGGGCGACCAGGATGGACATGGCGCCCCTGAGGATATTAACCAGCGGGTTCGTGACAATGAGTTCTACGACCCGCTCGACGAGATCACTGGCGGTCGGACCCTCGAAGATATCCCATCCCATGTCGACCTCGAGGAGGCGCGTCAGGCTCTGGAGCGAGTAGGCGAGGGTGTTGCCGCCGGCCGTCATGATGAGGCGGCGCAGGACGACGAGGCCGCCCGAGGAAATGAAGACGTCGGCGAAGGCAGGATCGTTGATGGAGCTCTGTAGCTTAAAGACGGCCATCTTGCGCGAGGCATCCTCGTCGCTCGCCAGGCGCGCGAGCAGTGCGGGGATGTCTGCTTGGTCCATTGTATTATCGGTTCGCTGTCGAGTTTCAAGGTCGAGTTTGAGCCGAGCTTGGGGAGGCGGGGACGGAGTCGGGGGTAACGTGATGGCACGGAGCAGAGCCGTAGAAGAGAAGGATGAGGAGCTCTTATGTTGGCGAGTTCATTGCCCGGCGGTTCGAAAGGGGGCAGGTCGTATTTAGTGAGTGGTGTTGGGTTGTTCTGAGTCGCGGTTCGCAAGTTGCGAGTTGCGGGTCGTAGGAGATACCGAAGGTGCGATCCTGTAAATTTGCTCGTCCCTGAAGGATTAATGAACCACTTACCAATTCAGGACTCGGTCCTCGTTAGGGGAGGAGAACGGTCTCACCGTCTTGCAGCACGCGCTTAGCGGCCCTTGTTTCAGCCATTCACTGTGGCTGTGGTGGCTTTCTCCTCCAGAATGCTCCAGACTTCCCCAGAGGTTCGGAGCTGCATGACAAATGCGCCACAAACACGTGACCCAGCCTCATCCCGCCGGCCAATGTGGCGTAAGGCTATGTTCCAATATCCCAATTCTTCCTCCAGCCGGCTCCTCCAACGCCCTGCATTCCCACTGATCGAGCTTCATTCACCCTTCTGCCAATAATCCCATCTCCGCAACTATGGCCAACTTCCTCGCCTCCATCTTCGGAACGGAGCTTGACAAGGTCAACTGCTCCTTCTACTTTGTGAGTCCGGCTTATCCTCCCCGTCCACAGCCAGCCCGTGGACAAGTCTCCTGCACTCACGTCTGCGGTCCAGCATTGCTAACTTACGCGCCATCGCGCCCTCTTGCATTAGAAAATTGGCGCTTGCCGACATGGCGATCGCTGCTCGCGAAAACACGTCAAGCCCTCCTACAGCCAGACCATCCTCATGCCCAACCTTTACCAGAACCCGGCCTACGATCCCAAGAACCGCATGAACCCTTCTCAGCTGCAGAACCACTTTGACGCCTTCTACGAGGATATCTGGTGTGAGCTGTGCAAGTATGGCGAGCTCGAGGAGCTCGTTGTTTGCGACAACAACAATGATCGTGCGTGACCCCCTCTTCTACTTCATTCCACTCCCCTCCACAGCAAACCTGCTGACACCGCTTCCCTCTGACAGACCTCATCGGCAACGTCTACGCGCGCTTCAAATACGAGGAATCTGCGCAGAAGGCCTGCGACGAGCTCAATAGTCGCTGGTATGCCGCCCGTCCCATCTACTGTGAACTCAGCCCTGTGACCGACTTTCGCGAGGCTTGCTGCCGCCTTAACTCGGGCGAGGGCTGTGTTCGCGGTGGCTTTTGCAACTTCATTCATCGCAAGAACCCCAGCGAGGAGCTCGATCGCGACTTGCAGCTCAGTACAAAGAAGTGGCTCAGGGCGCGCGGTCGCGATGAGAAGAGCGCTAGCCGATCGCCAACTCCCGACGCTACTCGGCGACGGTTCTAGTGTTTTGCGTGTTTTGATGGTTTCAATCCAAACGACCAAGGGGGAAGAGAAACATCTCCCAAGCGGAAAGGGTCATGGCGTTCAAGGACGGGGCTTTGGGTAACTTCATTTAGGGTGTGTTAGTACCACATCTGTACAAATCACTCATACGAATCTAAAACTAGTCGAGTTTCCCTACAAGACTGATTTTTGTTGCTACTCTTGCTAGGTTGGTGTTGAAGCCTTGTTACTCATTGCCAACCCACTCATAATGCAGATATGTACAATGGTATCCCTTTATAACGAACCCTTATGCCGCGCCGATGTTGATATATGCCTGCCTGAGCCGTCGCCCACCCCGTTCTTTTAAAATAACCAACTAGCTTGCTACCTGTCACTCATCTCTAAATGAACAACACTTTATTGTTGCACTTCAGACGGCAGTTCCTTCTTGAGCTCTGTAGAGAAGTCGATGAGAGGGCCGTCAGCTGGTTTTCCCGTAGATTTTAGCATGTTGTGGATCTCAGCCTCGCTTGGCGTGGGCTTGGGTATCTCATGCTGAGCAGGCTGGGCAGGTTGTGGGGCGGGTCTCTCGTCGAAATCGATAAGATTTGCTTGAGGCTTTTCGTTCTGCAGCTGAATCTGCTCCGGTTTCTTATACTCGAGCTTTTCAGCCTTGGGCTGCTCGTTCCTGGGCTTCTCGGCAATTGTTAGATCATCGAAATGCCCGAGTTGTTTGTCGACGACGGCAGTAGGACTGTGGGGAGGAATGATGTGACGCTGATCGGGCTTCTGGCCCTTGACGATAGGGTAAATCGCCATAATTTGCTCGGCCTGTTTCTCGGGTGTCGCAGCATGATCGCTAGGTTATGTTAGGTTGGGGTTTTCCTCACGTGAGCAGATGAATGCACTTACATAGTGGCATTGATAACCCATTCGAGATCTTCTTCTCCCTCCTCCATCCCACCAGGGCCGCCCTTCACCAGACGGAACAATCGAGGATGCCATTCAACATTGTCTTGGGCCCTTATGGCGGCTTCTTCACGTTGGCGATCCTCAATCTTCGTCTTCTCGTTGGTAGCGAGCTCGTGGTTTCGTTCTTTGACAGCCTTGGCTGTGTTCTCCCAGAGTCGTTGTGATTCCCGCTCTTCCTGCTCCTCAATTGGTCGTACGACTGGGGAAGTGGGCTTTGACCCTCTAGCATCGAAAAACATTTCTCGCTTGCCGGTCTGCGAATTGTTAGCCTGTCAGTAGCTCAGGGCAGGGATGGTGAACTCGCCCTCATGTCCTTGATGAACATCTCGTCACTCCATAGCCCGGAGAGCTCGAACAAGATTTCGCCAGTGCTCTCCTTCTTGATGGTTCCGCCGATGGCATTGTAGGTACCGCCAACCCAGCCCTTTGTCTTGAAATCGACGTCGGCGACCAGATCAAGCTCAGGGCACCGAACGAAGCTGTGGTCTCCCAGTTCATACTTCATTTTTCCGAAAAGAATACCTCGAGCATACATGTTGGGCTGAGTCAGGATGCTGTAGTCGACATTAGCACTAACCACCACTTACACGGAAAATCCCACAGGATCAGCAACCAAGCAAAGGGACGGGTTGACCAACTATTGTTCCCCCTTTGCGGGGTCCTTTCCACGGTTGAGAAGGGTCAAGAAAGCGATACCCTCCATGAGACTGGCGGCAGAGTTGCCCAGAAAGCGACTTCGGGGCTTAAGGGTGCCATCGATGCGGAGGTGGTGGTCAGGAGCCAGGTAGAAGTAGCTCGACTTGGGCGGGTGATGAGAGGTTTGCTCGGAAATGTAGTACGCTCGCTTGTTGTTGTCCAGCTCCCAGTAACAGGTGAAGATCTCGCCGAGAATGGGGTTCAAGGGCTTCTTGACACCTCTGCATGTGATCAGCCGCTAGCAAATTCGTGCTGGGGACAAAGGGTAACCAACGGTGGACGAATGTGCCAACCACTCAGATAGAACTTGACTACGGAAACGAAGCGATCGATAGGGTCGTCTATGTCGGGGATATGGAGGAGCATCTCGGGGTGGCACATAAAACTAGAAAGAAAGGATCAGCCTGGACGCATCGCGATTTTAAATGAGACGGGAGATGGTACTTTGTGATCCTCTCAAGCATGCTGCGGGGTTCAAGAATGAAGGTGGGCAGGACGACGCGACTGAGATCGGCACCTGGGCGCAGTTGCGAAATGATATGGGAGAGGACTGGAAGGGAATTGAGCTCGTCAGCAAAGTGTCGTAGACGTTGAGGAGGGCCGTGACAGAAATTGCGACAGCAGTCGCCCTTGGAATGGATGATCACTCACCATTGCCCTGATCAGGCTCCATGACGGAGGTGTCATCGTCGCCGTCGACGCCGCGGCCTTCGTCGATCGAGGAGCGGGCACCTGTGGGTTGGGCGAACCAGTTGGTCAACATGACGATTCGACAAGTAACTCGCGACACGCGCTGGGGTGAAAGCTGGGGAGAGGGGCAGGAGGAGAGATGTGTAGGCTGGATAGAGCTCAGCTCGCGGAGGTTTCGGAGGCGGGGTGGTGGGGTGTATATGGGTGGATATGGGCATCCGGGGAACGGACGGAGTGGAGGCAGATAATGGATGGAGCTCAGACACAGTTTCGCCAGCAACAGGACAAGATGACGCTCTGGAAATTGGCGATATGAGGTATTTGAGAGGGATTGTTTGGGCAAAGTTGGACAGACTAGGCAATCAAGCAACGGTGGAGGATGGGGTCTGGCGGAACTTACTGCTGCCAGTTCTACGGCGGCCATGCACCGAGACCAGGCCCATGACCATGGCAGATGGGCTTTTTGCGCAGGGCTGCGCCTGCTGGAAGCCTGGAACGAGGTAGGCAAGGCGTTGTTGCGCCTTACACTGCTGACGCTGGACACTGGGCACTGGACACTCTGGCTGGCTGACACCAAAGCGTGCTGACGCCTAATTGTTTTCGTGGCCCGAAAGAATATAGAGGGTGCCCACGCGTTTAGTGACGGGTGGCGGGAAGCGGGCACGGCTTGAATGAATGAGAATGAGTTTGTGTGTGTGGGTGGGTGCGGGGCTGCGAGGTTGTTGATTGATGGTTGACGGCTTGACGGGAGCGTTGGGCGGCGGGAGCTGTTCGGTCTCTTCGTCGTCGGTTTCGGCCTGGCTCTCTCTCTGCGAGAGGCGGTGACAAGTAGGGCGCAAGACGATGGACTGGAAAGGGAGAGGGGAGAGGGAGAGAGGGAGAGAGGAAGAGGAGGAAAGGAAGAAGAAGGAAGAGAAGAAAGAGAATAGCGGAGGTTGTTGAGGAAAGGAAAGAAGCAGACGATGACGAGCGGATGCGCCGGCGGGCGTACTTCGTACTACCTACAGTACCTACTTAGGCCACAGCTACTCACAGGTGTGTGACGACTTTGATGGGGATCGAGCATCAATGTGGGAAAGCGATGGCTCACCTGGCACCTGGTGCGTGCCTTCCCTGCCGGGACCCTTGTCTAACCTCCCGGAGTTCCCAATAGTGCAGTGCCGTACATTGCTTATGCCTGCCTTGGGTGCCGAAGGCATTTGGAGTCGGTACTAGGGCGCGCTGAGGTGGGTGGGAATATGGCCAAGGTGCCCCGGGGCGTGGGTCAGGTAAGGGAAAATACGACCGATCGGATGACCGCCGTTACGACGTAGGTTACATTCTTGCCTTAGATACGGTAGGTACGAATAAAGACGGTTACCTAGTTACCTTAGTTAGGTAGGTATGTACAATCCTGCTTCTAAGTTGCTAACCCGACCTAGGCACTCGGTCGATAACCGGCGAGAGTGGTTGCGCGTATAAGTCGGTACGAGCCGAGCAACTAATTAAGATGATTATTGATCCGTTTTTGGTGAAACAGGGTCATGATCGTGAGGAACCCGATGTGGCTTCGATAAGCGTTGTTGGAATACCTGTTACGACCCGTTTTCCTAGCCCCGTCTGCAGCATCACCTCTCCAGCCAAAGCTCTGCTTCCCTCGCCTGCCGATACAGAGATAGAGGAGGCAAAGACTACAACAATATGCTGACGGTCAACTAGGACAAGGTACTGTACCATACTTACTATGTGCAAAGTATGTACGTATTCGTACATGGTATAACGTCCATGCAAACTCATCTAGACCCGCATCAGCTCGGGATGGAGGGATGGTTGGACGTTTGCACGTGGGAGGAGACGCTGAGAAAGGCAGCCGTCGTTGGATCCAACGACGCAACAAATCTTCTTCAGGCACTAGTTTACCTCTTTCGAGGCGATCCATCGTACGCCTCTTGCGGTAATGATCTCAGCACACACCCTTCCGAGGCCACAGAGTCAATACAGCGGTACTTTGGTGCAAGTACACGTTCAAAGTTGGAATGGTGGGGGACATGGATGACGTCCCACCCCGTCATCCCGAACCCCTCCAGCTCCCATCCCAGCTCACCCCTAGCCCTAGTTCGGCCCTGGTTGAGCAATGCTTCAGTGGCTGGCTGGCTACTTGGTTGATGGAAAGCAGGAAAGAAACAGACAGACAGACAGAACAATGCATCCAGTCCAAGTCAACCAAAATCGAAGCGGAGGGGTTTCAAGAATTCTGTGTATCAATCACATAAGTCTTCTCACATAAATTCATACTCGGTCGGGATTTAAGGTTATTATGGAAGAAACAAAGCACCCTCCCGCTGAGGACGTAGGCAATATTAATTTACTCTGTTAATATGTAAGCCCACAGACTAGAGGTCAGTACTATCTAGACATCGTCCGCTTCAGGAGGCTTAGGCTATTCCACATCTCGTTCCTACATGGAAACGCCTCTCAAGGAGACCATTCATCTAGGTAGGTACCACACTCGCGAGGCATCCGGGCATACAACACATATACACCGCTCCTCTCGGCACCGCCCGGCAATTGCTTGCTTCTATAGCTTCCATGACGAGCTGCCTCTCGGTCTTCAACCCGCCCGATAACCCCCCATCTTTCTCCAATGCCCTTGGCTCCGCCTATTCAATCATTGGCATCTGAATGCCGTAGGTCATGTCCCGCCAAACGTCGCCGCTCGGGTGGTTTTGTAGGATGTCTCTGTTCGAATCTTGTCGCTTGTCGGCCTAGTCGTGCTCTCCGGAGCTCAGATAGATATCTTCGTGCTAATAACGCCATCGCGTAGTTTTACTTCACGTGCCCCCGTGCATCAGGCCGCTGGGCGTATCCCCATAGTCTTCACGCGTGACCCATTCCTAGTAGAGTCCGCGTACTCGTGTAAAACTTAATACGTACTCATTTCAATCGTGATGACATTCTTGTAGGCCCTTTTATCGGCGCTGGTAGGCATTTACTGAGCGCATCTCGGTCTATGAACAACATCATTGTTAGCATTTTCTCACGAGTATCATATGGGACACGGGATCCATTTACTGACCTGCTTCTTGCTCAAACACAATGGAGATATCGTCATGCTCTCCTGGTAGATCTGGGAGATCAAGGCAAACGAACGCCATATCGTCGTAGTCACCGTCCTTGTCCGCGGGCAGCCGCGGCAGCGGCCACTTGGCGTCGACAAATTTGATACCTGCCTTCCCAGCCCGCCCAAAGCTCTCGTAAGTGTCAGTGCCCTTCAGCACAAAGTTCATGCAATGCCCGTGGTGGAAGTCCTCAAAGAAAGCTAGTAGTTGTAGTTGCTTGTCCTCCTGCCTCACCACCTGGATTCGCGTGTATCCAGCCTCCCACTTTTTGTGAATTGGCACCACCATGCGTCGTCGCGAAATCGCAAACGTTATAGCAAGTGCGTCGAAGATAACTTCAAACCCAGTCATGGCAAACTGGAAGTCGTGCAGGTCCTTGAGATTGTTGAACTCGAACGTCCGGATCGTCTGGTTATGCCGTAGCAATTGCAACGCATCCGTCATGTTTCGTGGGAGCTCCTTGGAGACCTGGGCTTCGGAAACCGACACGGTCATGTCCTTCTGTGGCTGACGCAGCACCCTGAAGAGCTTTGCGTTTTGCACCTCTAGTCTCACTCGTAGCTCTCCAGGCTCAACATTAATTCTGTCAGTCATGTTGCCGTTCTTGTACTCAAGAACAACCTTCAGTCGGTCTGCGAGGACGGTCGGTGGCAGATCACCACCGTACTCGTCGTTGACAACCCTAGCCGCTTTCCATGACATGCGAGTGAAGGGCGCCATACCCAGTGGCTCGCGCACGCTCTGAGAGATGGCAAAACTTTTGAGGGGCACGTCGGCATAAATCTTTTCATCATGGTCAAGAGCGGTCCCAGTAATGAGGGAGTGAAACTTGATTCTGGCCTTCTCCTCGCTGAACACGAACACCATTCGGCCTTTGGACTTCCCGTTGTCGAATTTAAGGGATAGAGACGGGGCATCTTTGTCACCACGGAAGAATCCAAACTGGATTGGCTGAGACGGCGTATACAAGTGATTAACACCGCTTAGTGTCCTCGTGCGAGTCCCAGTCACCACGGCAATTCGGAAGCCAAGATGCCAAGTCCGTAAGCCGGCTGGACCGCTCTCCTTGTATTGCTTCTCAAATAACGCCACATCGCATTGTGAGACTGGCTCCTTGGGGAACTGACGGGATTGAGGGTCTGCGTCCATGAATTGGAACGACCGGAGGGTTGTTCGAAAAACCATGGTCTCGTCGCTTCGTGGGAAGAGAGACGTCTGAATTTTGTTTCCAAAGTCGTACATGTTCCAAAGCATCCTATAGTCTTGCTGGACTAGCTGCACGGCCAGAATGAAGCCACGGCGTAACCGAATCTCAAGTGTGAACGTCTCGTTTCTCCAGCGGACATCGTCCCATACTGGACCAACGTTCTTGTTATCCTGGATGGCTAACTGCATGTGGCCGTTCTGGCTTGCAAGAACGAAGACCAGACTGAGGGACTTGACAGGGCGGACCATGGAGAGCATGCATGGGAAATAGAGTCGATGGGATTCATGTCCCTGCTCCATGAGATAGACATCTGCAGGCATCCTCCCGTAGCTGAAGTTATCAGTGTTGTCTCCCACGGGGAGCGCATCCAAAAGGCGGAGATCGGACAGCGGGTTCGTCATCGCTGTCATGCCTGAGCCCCAACTCCCTGAGAGAAGAGCAATCATATCCTGGCTTACAGCTGGATATTCCAACCAAGTGGACTTATCGATCGTTTGTGGAAGCAAAGCATCCTCAGGTGGCAGGAAACCGTTCCGCTTCATGGACATGGCCAACTTCTTTAGGGCGGATACGAGAGCTTGAGTGACCTCCACAACTTCAGAATCTGGCGGCAGTCCCTGGGACTGGGCGATTTCAGGGATCATTTCTTCGCAGAGCCAGTACCCCTTCGCCAAGTTCGCGTAGGCTTGCTGTCGATCTCTATCATTCTGCGCCTGGCCTTGGGGCGAATTGGGACGTTCTCGGACCGCTGCCTCTAAGCCCATCCGGCCCTTGAGAAACCACCAGAGACCTCCGCGAGCGCACTCTTTCAACGAGCTTGTTGCCAAGGGTTTGATAGTTTCGGCGTGCAGTCGGAAAAGCTCAAAAAGGTGCCTTGTCCTCGCCACAAAGGCCTCCAAGGCCTCATCACCCGCACCCGGATCGTTAGCCCTAAATGAGGCTGATCGACTAGCCATCATTGATGGGTCACGGGGGGTGGCAAGACTTGGTTGTCGCGAGATGTGTGAGGCAATGCTGGGCTGTCGGGAGAGCTGTTCGGGTTCGGCAACTGGAGAATATCCAGAGGTGTTGGATTTCATTGAGGCCGGGCTGTATTCTATATTTGGCTTCGTGACTTGAATCTCAGGCGAGGGAGCTCGTCGTCGGTTGGAAGTTGGGGATGATGCCGAGAAAGGTTCAGCGGAGGGGGATTCCTCCCAATTATGAGAAGTTGCTGATGTGGCACTGGCTACACGGGCGGCCTCAGCGAAGGCCCTGCCTTCTTGATCCCGCATCTGGGCTGAGTGAACCTCGATGTACGACCTCCTGTTGTCGTCCTGGTTCGCAGCAGCCCCGAGAAACCTTGCTGAAGGTGGTTGGAGGGGAGGCAGCGCGCCGATAGGGGAACCGGCTGAGCTGAGCTCATCAGACTTAGACTCAGGGTCTATTCGGGGCTCCTCGTCGTCCTCTGGTGTGTATATAGAAGAAAATCCCGTCTGGGTACGTAACAGAGGCTTTGGCCTGAAGTCGTCTATGCCGGGTGGCCCAGCCTCTGCGGGAGGAGGAGGGGGTCTTCCAGGAGGATAAGCACCTTGGCGGTGCGGTGGAGGTTTAGGTGCACGAGGCTTCTGCTTCTGGGATTTCTTGCGCTTTGAGATCTCGATGACGGGAATCTCAGACTCGTCACCGCCTTCACCAATCACGTCCGGAAGCGAGTCGTCAAATGTTACAAATAGACCCTTCTTATTCGGTCGTGGGGAGCGGCTGGCTGACTTTGGATCGGGACGGGGCGCCTGGACAAGCGGACGGTTCTGCTGGGCCTGCTGGTTGACAGCGAGGGCCTGAGGGTAGCGGGAGATAGAGGTGGTGTCGAGCTTGGCCAGCTTGGGTAGCGAAGCTGGGATTGGAGGCGGGGCATGTGTGACGGTCAGATTATCGGAGGAGCTGTGTAGGAAGGCGTCGATGTTGGCGGTGGATTGCTGCTCATTGATGGGTTTGCGATCTTTGGGCTTAAAGAGCTTGCCCATAAAACGGTCTCTCCTCGAGGAGCGGCCATCTTGGACCTGAACGGCGGGGGCTTCGTTTTCCATTGCTGACGGCGGATGACGGACGACGGACGACGGACGGGCCTATTGCAACGTCATTGACTCAAGGGAGAAGAAAATCAGCCGTCGAGAGCGCCGGGCAGGTTAGGCAGCTGGTAGGAGAAGAGCCCTGAGAATCAAAAGCGAGGATATCGTCGGGGCAATTGCGATGCTGATGCTATCGTTGCGGTGGGGTTGTCCAATGAGGCTGGTGCAGGCGACAGGAGATTGAACTGGCGGACATGTGGGTATCGCCGTGGGCGGTTGGAGAGGTTGGGTGCTTTGGTCGGCGAGAGCAGCAGCTGTCTTAATGCTGGCACTTGCCGACGAGGGTGATGACGATGATGGTTTCTGGGGGAGATTTTTGTAGTTGACACCGCCGCCGCCGGTGATTGTTTGTGGTGGATTGTCGTGGCCGGGGAACGTAGCTAGAGGTGGCGGGAGTGGTGTGGTGTCGTAGCGCTGTGAGGTCGGGTGTCGGTGGTGGTGGTGCAGGCCTAAAGCTGCAACACGGTATTCATACGAATCCAGAGAGGCCTCGCCTCGACACTGACTGAATGGAGATGGGAACGGGGAGCGAGGGGTCCGAGGCCGGGGAAGGCACTGGCAATTCCCTTTTCCCTTTGCTTTGTCGCCTGGGCACCGGGCTCCAGTTGCAGGCAGGGGCAGGCGAGGCGACTGCAGGGATGGAGGGTCGTACTTCGTACAGCGTCCGCCGCCAAGGGTCGGGTGAAGAAGAGCGTACGAGATAGGTCGGACGGATTGTTGGGTGGTGGTGATGATGATGCCAAGGCTGTACGGCACTTGCGAGGGAGGGCGGCAGCGAGGACGACTCTGGTAGTGGAGTTGAGAAAGGGAGAAGGAGGAGAAGGAGCAGGAGGAGGAAGAACAAAAAGAAGAAAGGAAGAAGAGGAATAGGAGGAGAAGGAGGAGGACCTGAGTAGGTAGGTATGTAGCAGATTGGTAGGAACCTGGAAGGAAACGAAGAGAGCGACCCGGAGGGCTAGTGAGAGAGAGACACCCGACGTAGACACAAAGGTCAAGGTCAAAGTGAGAGAACCTGCGTGTGTGTGTGAGCAGCGAGATGATCCAGGGGAGTTTCAGGAACACAGGGATCAACATGGAACGGCCCCAGGGACAACAGCAGCCTCCAACGGCAGCATCAGAGCACGAAATCCGCGTCAAGGTACGTACGGACGACGCTCACGCCCGTTCAAGAATGGGGCCTGGGGGCCTGTAATTAATTAATCGCAGATCCCTAGGTAGGTAAGTTATCCAGAGAGGTACATCCAGAGTAGAGACGACGTCCATTTGTAGGTTCCTGGCACTGGCACCTGATAACGGGCCCTTGCTGGGCGACCTAGTAGACCTAACCTACTTACCTTCTATCTTGCTGTGCTTCGTAGTGCGATGGGGGGGTGATGGAGGGGGACCCTTAAGCCCCAGGCCTCCACCCCCTACCGTGCCTTATCCACACGCCCCTGCAGACCTAACTGCGTCTGTCCTAGAGTGCCAGCCTAATCCGCCCGCCCACCCTGGTGAGGCATCGTGTTGATTGTTGACTGAGTTGTCCATCGCCCTTCTGTCGGATCCGTAGCACGCATAGCTACACCGTGATGTGGTGCCTCAGCGGTGGCTTGCCCTTCCTAGGCTAAGGAGGGACAGAAGGCTGCCAACGAGCCATCTCCGTACCATTAGCCCCAACACCACCAAGCTGATCCAGTAAGTGCCTGATGATGGAGCTGCCAGCGGCCCAATAAGCCAGCTATTATCATCAACTGCCCAACCAACCAACTACCCCTGAGACCCCAAGCTTCAACGGAAGGGATGGATGGGAGCTCAAGGGCTCAAGAGGACAAGGGCTTCAGGACCCCATCCACTGGCGACTGGTCCCTGGATCCCTTCAGCCCTTAACACCCCTCTCCAATGTCTCCGTCTCCCTGGAAGCCCTACCAACCTAGTTAGTGGGCACCAGTTGCGTGGGGCACACGACACTCGCAGCCGACTTCCCTTCCACAACCACGCCTCGACGCCGAGCGCCTCTTGTCCTCGTTTTAGCGCCATCAGAGTGACGTTGGTGGCCCCACTAGAGTTACGTATGCTATGGGAATTTTTTGTCGAGGGTTGTTTCGGAACTACAGTAGGCTCGAATGTTGAACAAACAAGTGGTGAAAGGGTCCCCGTCTTCTATGAAGCATACTGCCAGTCGTTAGTTTGTGACGAAGGGTCGGGTGTGTGGGCAGCGTCTGTGTAGACGCGAGACGGAGACGGAATCTACGGACCCCTTGATGTTCGTTTATTCGCAGTATACCCGTGGTCGTGGGGACGGCGACAGCCGAGTCTAAAGAGGCGCTGGGGCGAGGAGATATCTGCTCAGAATAGACTCCTTTAACCTTTATTGGATACGAGAATCATAGAGCAAGATGGCAAAAAGGGTAAGAAGGACAACGAAACGGCATGTCATCCGCTCTTCTACCTCGTTCCGCTAGGGTGCTTCTCGTATCGTCATCTCCCTTTTTGGCGTCAACCAAGACCACAAGTCTCACCCATTAACTCGTATCGACCTATGTCCGAGTCTCTGCCCTGGCCCGGCTGCCACCTCGCCGACAAATCCAATTGGGAACGGAACTGGATGGTATGCAACGCAACGTGCAGTCTTAGGTAAGAACTAGAACCGCTGAGTACCTAATCAACCACGTCGCCGACCTGGTCGACATTGGGCGCTCGAGAAACTTGAGGGATGCGACCCCCCGGAAGTCCGCTCGCAGCCATGCAAGATCACGACATGTCCGTCGACGTCCTCAAGGTCGTGCTAGATTTGACGGAAATTAAGGATTCCCGAAATATGGGATGCAGCCATACGCACCTGTTTGTCCAGGAAACGACCAGGATGGTTAGCAGTGCCAATGCCAATGCCGAGGCTGTCGTTCGACAAGCGCCGTTCACGCGCCTGTTGGCGTGAACGGGCTTCGTGGCGGTTAACTGCCCATCTCATCGTTAACTCTGCCCAGACCACATCTGAGATTCCCGCGATGTAACGCAGCGCACCGTCGCTTCCAACATGGCGGTTTATGTTGCTTTGTTCGCTTGTGGGGAGGAATCTTAGAGCACTCTCCCCAGCCTGTCAGCCGTCAGCGAATAGTAGCATAATGCCCCATATTTCTAGTCTCTGGCACCATATTCGCTGGTCATCGTCTATCGATAAGATTAAAAATCATCAACTCCATCATTTGCCCCATCCCGCATCGCGATAAATTATGAGTCGTCCCGCACGGGCATGTGAATGTAAATCTACTCCTAACTTCGCCGCACTCAAGGCATGATCTCTCGAACAATCAGGAGTGCTATGGCTTCAGAGGTCAAGCGAGTGCCCATCCCCCGCCGGGGCGTTGATTACCGAGGCAAGGTTGTCCTCGCCCCCATGGTCCGCTCTGGAGAGTTGCCTTGCAGGTTGATGGCGCTCAAGTACGGAGCAGACCTTGTCTGGGGTAAGTAAAACCAAGGCACCGTCCAGGAACTGCCGTTTTTATATCTTGCTAACCCGTAATATTCATTTTCTAGGCCCTGAGACTGTCGACTACTCCATGATTGGAACCACCCGCCGCTTCAACGAGAGCTCGAAGACGATCGAATGGGTCCGCACATCTTCCCATAAAGACGCACCTGAAGCCAAAGAGAGCATTATCTACAGGATTCTCCCCGAGATTGAGAAGGACAAGTTGATCTTCCAGATCGGCACTGCGGACCCGGATCGTGCCGTGCAAGCCGCGAGGCTGGTCGCCGCCGACGTCGTGGGCATTGATGTCAACGCCGGATGCCCGAAGCAATTCAGCACCCACGGCGGCATGGGTGCGGCTCTTCTCAAGACCCCCGACAAGCTGTGCGCCATCCTTGAGGCCCTTGTAAAGAACATCACCCCCGAATTTGAGATTGGCATCAGTGTAAAGATCAGACTGTTGGACACAGCCGCAGAGACCGAGACCCTCGTGAGACGCCTGTGTGCAACGGGAATCACTGGCCTGACTATCCACTGTCGAACCACGCCCATGCGGCCCAGGGAACCAGCGATCCGAGGGCAGTTGCGCATGATCGCCGAGGTATGCCACGAGCATGGCATTGCGTGCCTGATGAATGGAGATGTCGTGAACCGGGACGAAGGCCTCAGGCTCGCGGAGGAGTTCGGCGCCGACGGTGCCATGATCGCCACGGCTGCTGAGAAGAACGCCAGTTGCTTTAGAAGTGAGGCAGACGGTGGGATGGCCCCATGGCGAGAAGTCTCAGAGGCATTTGTCAAGTCGGCAATGGACGTCGAAAACCGATTTGGCAACAGCAAATTCTCACTGGCTCAGTTGGTCCCCGGAAAAGAGAAGATATACCAGCCAGTCAACCAGTGCAAGAGCTATACCAGCATCTGCAAGGCCCTGGACCTAGATCACTACCTAGAACAGGCTCGCGAGGTCGACTCGAAGCTTGGACTGGATCAACCTCCGCGGGGGAAAGCGGCCAAGAAAGCAGCCAAGAAAGCAAAGGCCAACGGAAGCGCGCTGGCAGCGGGGGGTCAGATGGCCCAGACGAGACAGGGAAAGGCGCAGAAGCGCAAGAAGGCCTTATCTGAGCGAACACCTAATAAGCAGGCCGAGAAGGCCGAGTCCGCCCCAATCGTGCTGGCTGGATAGGAAGGACGGGGGATTATAGAGGAAAGCGTCGTATCTGGATGGAACATTATTGCTACGGAGGTTCAAATCTCATTTGTGGAGTTTGGGGCCCTGGCAAGGGAGATAGAGGTCAAGCATTTGCTGCCCATATATACGGCAATGGGAAGTGTCCGTTAAATGGCTAACCTGTCAATTCAAACGGGAGTTATCTTCCCTATCAAACAATATATCTAGAGGGTTTGGGTGGAAGACTCCACCAAGTGGGAGATCTCGTTTTGATACAAATGAACATTGTTCAGACAGAATTCTCTATGTGATGGTACACCCTTCGCTTTTCGTCCCTCTATTTGCCCTTCTGGACCCAGCCTTCAACAGTCTCTCGCGCATCCGTCACCGTCTCGTCGACATATCGTACTCCCAGCTTGGTATGCACCTTGGCGAAGCTGATGCCCTTCAAAATACCTTCACGCGCCCGAATGTGCGATTCGGCGATGACGGGGAACCGCTGCTCGTACTTCCAGGTCAAGTCGGAGACGTTGCGCATTGTGATGGGGATAACAGCCCAACCAGCACCAATGCCGAGGGCCAGCGGTAAGGAGGCGCGCAGGACAATGCTGCGGTTGCGGGTGATGATGCTTCCGGCCATAGCGGCAACGAGAACGTAAATGGCGCCGGGCATGAGCTGCTCGCCGCTCTCTCGGGAGGGAGCAAGGGACGCAATTGTGCTGGTGAAGGACTGCTCGAGGTTGAAGGCCTTATCCATGGTCTCGTTAACCTTGTTCTCGGCGGACACGGCGTACTCGTACAGGGCCAGGCGCGCAGTGCCAACATAGACAGCTAGACGGTCGGTGGGCGTGGGAGAGTTGTGCTTCTGCTCCTCCTCGGCGGGCTGGCTCGGCTGCTGGGCGGCGGGAGGTGTCGTGGATGCGGGATTTGAGGAGGGAACATCGAAGTCATCATAGATGGGCCTCCGCTACGAGGTGTCAGACAAAGTTCGCGTCTCTCGGTTCTTGTCGACTAGAGGGCTATACCTTGAGACTGTTGCTGGGACCTTCAGCGAAGACGGTAGCCGGAGTCAACGCCATGCCGCCAAGGGCAAGCGTCGCCAACGGCGCGAGGGAGCGCTGCAGCGATCAATTAGCATCAGCAAGCTCCTCGAGAGCTCGAGAGCGGAAGCCTACCCGTGAAAACAGCACTCTTGCAGCCATTGTGCACTCAATTGACGGGTACAAGGGAACGGCGTGACGCGGAATCGAGATAAACTGACGTTGCTGGTTGCAATCATCACCAAAAAGGCTCCACGGACCACGGAAAAACGATGGCGGAGAATCCCGACCCGTTCCGTTCGGCCATGCCACGGAACTCAGGTTTTAGTGCGCAGTCACCTACAAACCTACAGGAGTCGGCGGTGGATCCCCCCAGCGATTAGCCGCAGCAAGCCAGGCGTTTCCTATGGCCGCAAACCGCCGACAACGCAGTCGCAGTGGAGGGCCGGATCAAATATCCGCAAACTGCCAGGTTTCTCGACGTTTCTGATTTCTGCATTCTGCACTCTCCACTATTGCATCCTCCATTCTTAGTTGTTCTTTTACTCTGATATTTCTTCGCCTCTATTGCTGCCATTCCACGTTGCTTGTAATCTCCCCCGTTCCTCTGTGCCCGCGACTTTGCCAGTGAGACAACAATGCTCAACTCGGCCGGCCGTCGTGCCTGGATCTGCAATCGATGTGTACGACACGCAAATAAACCTCTTCAGCGGCGATGGCAGTCCGCTGCGTTCGCTGCCGCCCAAGCCAGCTCTGGGGGTCTTCCAATTGACCATGCGACGAGCGTAAATCACGATGACGCCGTGCTCCGCGATCTGTTCGATTCCCCCTCTGGAAGAGCATTTCCAAAGTTTAGTCTGAAGAAGGGCGAGGGTCTCTTCAAGAACCGGTACCTGACGAGTCCAGATGGCTTCCTCCGCTTTGCCCAGAAGAACCTCCAACAGGCCACAAGGATCGTCCATAAAGTGCTCAATGCGTCAATGGTTCAAGAGTACAAGGCCATAGTTCGGGATCTCGACCGACTTAGCGACCTACTATGCCGTGTCCTCGATCTCTCCGACTTCGTGCGTATGACGCACCCTGACCCCCGCTTCCAGGAAGCCGCCACCGGCGCCTGGTCGATGGTCTATCAATACATGAACCAGCTCAATACAATGACTGGCCTAAGCGACCAGCTCGGAATGGCTCTGTCCAAACCCGAGGTTACAGAGGGGTGGTCGGAAGAGGAGAGGACAGTCGCGGAGCTGCTGAAGCTGGACTTCATGAAGTCTGCCGTTAACCTCCCCAAGGCCGCGCGAGACAGATTTGTCGACCTGTCATCGCGCATCAGCGACATTGGTTCCGCCTTCGTTCAGGGAATGCAACCGGAGAAGAAGAAGCTCACGTTGCCTGCTCATCGGTTCTACGGCCTTTATCCGAGCTTGGCTGCGAGCCTAAAGGTTCGATCGCAAATCAACCTCCCTACCGTTGGCTCCGAGGCGGCCGCCGCCTTGCAAAGCGTCTACGACGAAGATACCAGAAAGGAGATTTATGTCGCCCAGCGAACAGCATCTCGGCAAACCATTACGTGCCTGGAGTCAATGCTCAAGTTGAGGGGCGAGCTGGCGGAGCTGGCAGGCTTCGAGAGCTACGGCCACATGGCCCTCAAAGACCGCATGATGGCCAAGTCGCCGGCCTCGGTCATGCAGTTTCTCCTCGCACTAAGAAAGCACAATGCGCCCATTATCGAGCGGGAACTGCATGAGCTGATCAAGAAGAAGCGCGAACGCCTAAACATTCTGGACACGCAGCTTCAGGCTTGGGACAGGGACTTTTATATGGAAAAGATCAGGGCAGATATGAGGTCCCGACAGCGACAGGAGGACCAGCTCGCGGCGTTCTTCTCAGTCGGCACCGTAATGCAGGGTCTATCGAGGCTGTTTAGCCGACTCTACGGCATCCGATTTGTGCCAAGAGAAACACTCCCCGGCGAGACCTGGCACCCGGACGTCAAGCGACTTGATGTTGTGTCGGACGAGGGCGAGCAGGTCGCAGTACTCTACTGTGACCTCTTTTATCGACCGCAGAAGTCCCCAAACCCAGCACACTTCACAGTCCGATGCTCACGCGAGATTCTCCCGGGCGAAGTCGAGGAGATCGCCGCCGACCAGACAAGTGACATGCCGAGCTTCGAGTCGGCTGAGGTGGCTGCCAATGACGGCATGGAGATATCGAATCGGAACGGAAAGCTAAAGCAGCTTCCCACAATTGCACTTGTCTGCGACTTCCCCAAGAGCGACAGCGCAAAAGAGCCGGCCTTCTTATCGTTTTACTCGGTCGAGACCCTCTTCCACGAAATGGGCCACGCCATCCACTCCATCCTGGCCCGCACGAACTTCCAGAATGTATCTGGCACCCGGTGCGCCACGGACTTCGCCGAGCTTCCCTCCACTCTCATGGAACACTTCGCCGCTGACCCGACTGTCCTCTCTCTCTTCGCCCGCCACTGGAAGTCGGACCGCCCGCTCCCATTCGACCTCGTCGCCGAGCGCATCCGTCTGTCGAAGCGCTTCGAGGGCATCGACACCGAACACCAGATCCTTCTCGCCATGGTCGACCAGGCGTATCACGCATCAACCGTGGCCAATCCGGGCTTCAACTCGACGGATATCTTCCACGGCATCCAGGCCAGCTTCGCACACGGACCCAAGGACCCTGCGGGTACCTGCTGGCAGGGCTTCTTCGGCCACCTACACAGCTACGGCAGCACCTACTACAGCTACCTCTTCGACCGGGTGCTAGCTGAGCGCGTCTGGCGCGTTGTCTTCAAGAACGGTGAGGGTGGTGCCGCTGTTAATCGCGAGAACGGAGAGCATCTGAAAGAGAATCTGCTGAAGTGGGGTGGCGGCCGGGATCCCTGGACGTGTCTTTCGGATACGCTCCAGGACGACAGGCTTGCGCTTGGCGATGAGAAGTCAATGGCATTAGTGGGCAGCTGGGGCATCAAAGATGACCTGCACTGCACCAAGCAGCAATAGAAAGACGGCTCACGCCATTTGAAACACACAAAGATTAGCCATGTAACAACATGAACTGCATAAATCAAGCGTATTACCAATGACAGACCCTAATCTCGGTAATGACTCATGCTAGGCACCTGGGATGTCATTTTCATCTGACGATGCATGTTTTCCTCATTAGAGACTATCCTCAATGCATTCGGCTATCAGGACATTATCGCTGAGACGCCTCTAGCGCCTAACAATGGGGGGGGGGGGGGGGGGGGAAGCAGAAGGCAGGAAGTAAGAAACGAAATCAATCCCCTCCCCCCGTAGCAATGGTTTCCACAAATATATGCAAGATGCTCCCTTTCATGCGAGTGCAAAAACGTCGACTTCGGCCTTGCGCAGAATAGAAACTGAGTGCGCTAGAATAAGCAACGAGGAAAAGCAAGAGCCTATAACATAATAAACAAGAAAGGGAGGATCAACCGAAGGCGTTGCTACAGTCTGGCATATAAGTCATAAAGATTCGATAAAGAGGTATCGTACATAGGAGGTTGTTGTCCCCAAGAAGGTGAATCGGCAGAATATAAAACGATGAAAAGTAGAGGTGCTGTGGTAGCAAGTCATAATCGTAGAAACAAGAGATGTGTACGAAAACACGTTACATAGCGTGTGGCGGTGGGTATTGTGTGGCCAGGGGCCTTTTGCCTTGGGTAAGTTGAGACAAGGATAGCGTCCTCGCCGACTTTTTCTGAGTTTGATCCTCCTCTTCCAAATTCTCTCCAAACGCACCGAAGCTGTAGGCTTCCTCGCGAGGAGTTTCGAAGGTCTCTGAGTACACGCTCTCGTCGCCATGACCAGTGCCAATGCCCGAGTCTTCGGGATCAATAGACCGTGCATGAGCGTCCATCATCATTGACAGGTCGGTCTTGTTCTCTTCATCGTCATAATCGAATGCCGACCTGTCCCCAAATGACTTGGCTGTCGGCGGTGGGTCGTATTGAGTGTCTCTCCTTAAGGCCGACTTGGCCATGACACTGACCTGGTAACCAAGCCTTTTGACCTGCGACTCGAGGGCTTCCCGGGCAGAGCGCTCCGTATGGACCAGGGCTAATAGGGTAGCGTAGTGATCCATGGTCAAGGGCCCAGTTGAATCCCTAGAAAGACTAGGGAGGCTACTTACAGCACGAACAGTTACTGTAGACGTCGGTCGGTCTGAAGTTTCAAAGGATGGTCGAGTGTGCGAATCGCGGAAAGTGCCAAGAAGTCGGGGAGGGACATCGAAAGAGATATCTGACAGATCTAGCTTATGGTCTAAGAGGAATGAGCCCCTTGCACCGTTCACTCTTGCTTGCTCTATCGCCGAGTTCGGAGGTTGTGCAGGACTGCAGCCAAAGGGTGTCTCGTCCGCAGGGATTGGAGGGGCCGACTGATAAGGGGTATGAATCTTAGGTCTTGAATCTGAAGCATCGCTGCGAACCTGGCTGAGAACCTGCTCCAGCTGATAAACCCTAGCCTCCAGGTTGCAAACTCGGGTTTCCAAATGCGCGGCGTGTGTGATTTTCATTCCCCCAATACGATGCATAGTGGCGAAGGTATCGAACTGGAAAGGCTCTGGAGGTGTCTGAGGTGGGTTGTCGTCGGTGGTCTCGGCCTTTTCGGTGTCCACAGCTGTGAAATCTTCGGCTTCTGGGGCACCGGAGGATACAGGAGACTTGAAGGCTGGATCATAACTTTCTCTCCAATATCGAATCTCGTCACTGCGTCGTCGAGTTTTAACCTGATCCTCTTCGACTTCTGGCAAGCCTGACAGGCTTCGTGATCGGCGTCGAGAACCAGTGAAGTCACTCGTAATCGCACGTCCGATCTCTCCAGGATCATCATCCTGCTGTGCCATCCTGCTGTCCCGACCTTGACCCTGACTACTTGCGGGTCGTGGTGACAGACCGGTAAGGTCGGTCTCCCTAGACCTACGCGGGCCGGTATGCTTTTGGAATAGACCGAAGTCGGCGCTTAACGAGTTGCGCGCGCTTTCAATAGCACGAACATCTTCAGGGCGGACAGAGTGAGATCGTAAGGCTCGGTCAAACTCGGTGATGGGGAGCGAAGCAGAGCGCTTGGATTCAGCACCGGGAAATGGGCGGTTCCGTGCCCTTGTATCCGGCCTATTCTCAGTGCTCAAATCCCTTTGAGGGCTGTTCTTGCTGATAAGACTGCGGTGATGGTTGTGTCGCGAAGTTGGTGCCGGACTGGCGTCTGAGTCTGTGTTGTTCGGACTTTCATTGGGATCGGTCTTCCTCTTACGACCCAATAGCTTTCCAAGAGCACCACGGAGTTTTGATTGTTTTCGATGTGGGCGGTCCCTGTTTCCTATCTGATCCGTATCTGCACTGGCAATCGAATGTCTGGCTGGATTAGACTGGTTCGTCCTCCGAACGGGTGGTCCTCGCATCGCCGTCACGGGTGAGGAAGATACGTGTTGCACAGCGCTCAGGTTGGCATTGGCGGGATGTGCAGTATCATTAAGCGGACTTGGAGCGACTGGAGCTGTTGACGACTGATCTCGGCCAGGCATGACAGGCTCGGGCTGGGGTTCCTTAGACTCGCTGCGTACAGGTGTTGCTATGTTCGAGCCAGGGTTACGTATGGGAAACTCGTCATCCATAGAACTCGGGATAGGGACGGGACCAGAGATTCGACCACGAATCGTGTGCGGACTGGTCCCAGGCCGGGCACTACCACCGCCCACGCTAGGGCTCGACTTCCACGGTTTCTTCATCGAGGGAAACGAGTCTGGGAGACGAAGGAGGTCAATTGGTGGTTGAGCGGCGATGAAGGATCTCTGGGGAGCGGAAGAGAAGAGAAGTAAGTGGTGAGGGAGGGAGGCGGATATGGGTGACAGCAACAGGCTTTAACACATGTCGATGAAGAAATGATTAAAGGGGAAGCTCTCTATACGTGCGCTCATCTACACAGGGCAGCCAGGCCTATCATTGTGCATATGACGATCAAGCGACAAATCGACAGGAATTGAAAGTGTCGCCTGAGGATGGAAACGGAGACGCGACGGAGGCGCAAGACGAAGCTTGGGACAAGAAAACGAATGTGGGGGAAGAAGAAGCGAGCGGGCTTATGGCATCGCGATAGGCTCGCCCTTGCCGTGCAGAGAAGAGCAGGAAAGGGCAAGGAGAAGAGAAGTAAGACAGGACGAGGAGGCTTGAAACAAGGACCGACTTGGAGCGGTCCGAGTGGGTGGTGGGAGGTGGGTGGTCGGGACCTATTAATGCCCGGTCAGCAGGGAGTACATGATACATACCAACGGCTGGCGAACCTGCGCTTGCAGGACCAGGCTGTGTGGGAGGGGAGGTTCAATGCCACGTCGGATGACAAGGGAGGACCACAGACGACAAGGGGACGACGAAGGGGGCCATGGAACGGAGACCGGGGGAGAGAGGAAGGCGGGGAGAGGCCAACGGACAACGGCCAGCAGCCATAAATCAGATGCCAGAAGCAGCTCGGGTTACTTTGCGTCGTCCAAAGCAGCAGCTGTCGCAGCAGCGGTGAACCGAGTATTGACCGTCAACAGCCAAGAAGCAGCCAGTTCACGGCGCAGATACGTCGTGGGGCCTGGTGTGGAGCAGCGTTCCAGGGCATCGATGCGTCAGGCGTCGTCCAGCGTCCAGGCTCACTACACTGTGGTGATGCTCTCAACAACAGGTCGGTCTTGACGGAACTAGGGACGGTTTGCCATGTGCGAGGTGGACTTAGACCCAATCATCCAGGACGGGAGACCATCGGAGTAGGGAGACGGAGGACTAGGGTCGTTTGGGGCGGCCGATGGCATGTCGTTTCGTCGACCGCAGAGGCAAAGCAATTGGCAGACCCGTAGCCGCATCCGTGAAAGCGTCGTGGTGCCGGGCTCTGCATGAGATCGTGCCTCGTGGGGCTCGGAACTTCGTCTCAACTCTTCGAGGCTTTGAGCGCGGCCATGGACGGATGACAGGGACATGGCTCAGAGCGTCGCAGCGCCCCAACGAGCAAAAGCAGCAATAAGCCAGGGTTCGGGCTTCCATGGATGCATGCTCATTACAGTACTCACTATGGTGACATGGTCCGGTATCCCTCGTGGCACGCGGTCAGATACAGGGGGCACCCGAAACGGAGCATTCTGGATAGCTTTCGCTTGCAAATCCCACTGCGCGCTATGTCCAGAGAGGAGATGGTGCGAGGTTTTGGAAGAGTGACGGTTTACGGTGCGGCGACGAAGCAACAGGGCTCCCTGCTCCGTAGTGACTGCCTTTTAGGGAGTGTTGAGAGTCTTGCTTTCCGGTGAGCACGGCACCACACCGTTTCGTACCTACTTAGTCCGTTTCTTGCTGTACCTCAAGCAGCAGCATATGAGTAAATACCTCCCTTACCTGCCCAGATAGGTAGGTACCGGACTGCACCTCATGCCTTCCATCCATACCTTAAGTGCCTTAGGTATTAGGTATGGACACTGCCAAGTGTAAGTTATCCGTATCCGTTGGTAATCTGAATCATTCATCGAGTCTCATCGTATACACCAAAACAGCTACACCTTTACAACTGGAGGTGATGTGGATGTCGCCGCACCTACATTAGTTTCCAGCCCGCCTGCCACCTACTTACATCCTTGCCGGCCCAGTCTAGGTAGGTAGGAACCTCGATATGGACGCATACCTATTCCATAGACAGCCGTTGCCTCAGGTCAGCCAGGGCTGGACGAGTCCGTAGTGAGACGTTGGACTCGGCCGACAACGTCCCCAGCTCAGAACTGACAGCTTGAGCTAGCTTCGGCTTTCAAGGGAGGCACAGTTCCGTATCGATTGTCGTTGGGATACTGCTAGTGCTCCCTCCCTCTGAGGCCCACGGCGTCCCGTAGCGGCGACGCCCTTACCTAAAGCCTCAATCCTCCAACCGATCGTCAAAATGGTCTGCGTCAACTCCATACTGCAACCACATGCGACAGCTTGCAAGCCTAGTCTTGCCAAGCCCAGGGCACCGCCGGCTACGGGCCCTCAAAAATTCCGACTGAAGCTTCCCAACTGACTTGCATCGCGTCAGTGGCGCCGCAAAAAGCAACCAACAATCCAGCTCCGCTCCACGGACAAAATCAACAACCAGAAGTCCAGAACTCTCCCTGGCTCTCCCCCTATGATCCAGGAGGTCTCAGGACACTGCAGAACACTTTCTTACTCATCTCGAACAACTGCCGAATTTCCGATCTTCTGAGATTTATCCCCCTGGGTCCAATATCCAATATCCATCCCTGTTGGCAAGCCCCATGCATCAACTTTGTGGATTCTGCAACAAGCTGACTGGCTGGCTGCTGTGTGACAAGTCACGGTCGAACGCATTACTCGTGACGTCCCAATTAGCGTCGATGGGATTGTTCAACCTAAGGCAACTCGGAACAATCGACCGTAGAGTGGCTAATATTAATGTCGACGACATCGTGGAGGAGCAAAGAGTAAGTCCAGGAACCAATCAATTGAGCCACTAAATAGGCACATCAAGGTCTCTCTCCATAACATGCGCACAGACTCCGCCCAAACTTGAACTCATCTGTGCATGATTGGACTTCCGGCACCCTCAAAGAGATCTTTGGTCTTGTCCTCAGTCTCGTACACCGCAAATGGCCATTGATCCTAAGCGCCATGCTGTGCATCGATGGGATGATAAGCTGCTTGATTGCTGGTTGCAGCGACTCGTCGGAGGCATGCCACGTACCTAACTCTAGAGCCAGGGGTCCCTGAAACCGGCACGGCGGCGTCGTCCAGTTCTGCAGAGATTACGGCACTTCAGACAGCTAACTAACTGACTGAACAAAAATGCCAATTTCACCAGCTTTTTCAGCGAGTCAAATATCCCTTTTTGGGGTATCCGTCTCTTCGTATGTCGACCATCCTAACCTGTCTTTGCTTGTGGTCCGAGGGGCCGGTGGCTTGGGCGCGTGCATCGACACTACGCGCTTGGACGGCATGCACGACTGCATGCGGACTGTAAGTTTTCGCGCCTGCATACCTGGATCAGCTTACGACTGATCCTTCAAGCCTCCAACTTTGCCAGTTTAGGACCAAGGATGCGTTATGTCTTGACGATTACATCACGCAATGCAGGCAGAGCCTCTGAAAGCTCGGGGCGTGCCTACTTCAGATGGGTCGCCGTTCCTAATTGTGTCTCATCGCGACTTCAATACAATGTCTCGCCTTAAAAGACAGGTTGAAGTTTGCTTGACAAGGTTCCTCGAGGATTCATTCCTTCCTGGGGACGAAACCGTTGAAAATAGCGTGCTATGTACGAACAGGGACAGGGATGACAACCCCCACGACTTGTCGGAGGTCCCACGCAGGATGACCTGAAACAAATGCAGGGATAGTGAGCTCGACTTCTCGAGTTGGTAACTAAACGCCCACAGCTCTCCCAAGATCATCCGCCGAACGAACCAGAGGAAATCTAGAGGCTCGGTCAGGGGCTAACAGACACCGGTTGACCGTCCAGGAGTCTCCTTGACTCGGCCTCTCCAAGATCTCCAACCTCAGGAAGCAGTCCCTACTCTACTACAGAAATGGCCGAGCTCCTGATGCTAGCACTGCTTGGGATAAGAAGCCGCCCTGGCTGGTGGTCTAAGAATAGCGAGTGCTGCAAGTCTACGACGTAGTCGTGTACCTCAAATGCAAGGTGCGCTAATGCGAGGTGTTGCGTGCGAATAAGTGTGATAAGCCGCAAATGGCCTCGAACGAAGCTCTCATCCTTCCTGCGTCACCATCGATAGGTCCGGGTAGCGCAGGTCGGCGTTGTCTTCGAGGAACTGCATCCACTTCTTCAGGAAACTACTCCCTCTGTCGCGCAGGCGCATCAGCAAAACTCAATCACACGGTGGTGGGCGGATGGAACCCTCCCGGCAGACTGAGGTCAAGCTAAGTCTGCAGCTGCGAGGCCCAGCATGAAAAGGTGACGGCGTCCTCACCTTTGGACGGTTTCCGAATCTCCAATTATCGTCAAAGATCGTTTTGGACGTGTCATTGCCACTGGAAACCCTCGCATTAGCTTCGCGCCCGACCTCGAATGATGTTTTCCCCGAAACGGGGCCGGTGAAAAGATCATGATCTCACCATTGAGGCGGCGCTTCTCGCCTAGGAAGCCGACTTCACCCTCCGAATTGCTGCGCACGAGACTCACGATTACAGCCTCTTTCTCGCGACCTTGGAAGCCGTCGACACTGCCGAGTTCGATGCCAGGGAACTGGTCCTTGAGGGGTGCCAAGATGGCAAGCTAGATAGTGACAAGTTAAAATCGTGGTCACTGTAACACAAGGACGGATGCCCCCAGCTTGAAGATCATACCTGGGCGTTGTATGGGGTCACAACGGCGATGTCTTGGGGTCGCACCCCGGTCTCGACCAGCTGTTTGATGTGCTGTCGGACCAGGAGCGCCTCCATATCATTGCTTTTACTCTCGCCGTGCAAGCTGCCTCGTCCTTTCTTTGGGTTGTCCTTGTCGTCCTCCTCGTTCCTCTCTGGGAAATCCCCACCTTGTGTATCAATGAAGATGAGAGGCTCATTGGTGTCCTCGGTGTCCTCGACCTCGTAGTCCAGGTCCTTGAGGAGTCGCTGCTTCACAGCGTCTGCTGCAATCAACTTGGATTCATACAATTCGTCAGAAGGGAAACGCATGATGTTCTCGTGCATCCGGTACTGGGTAGTCAACATCCGCTTTATGGAGGGGCCATGCAGAGCCAAAAGTCGATCGAAGAGGGTGGTTTCGAGCGTCGCCCCCTTGATGGCTTTCACGCCCTCTTTCACTGTCAGCTTAACCTTTGTGTTGGTAGACTTGATGGTGGGAGGTAGCTGCAAGTGGTCGCCGGCGCAGACGACCTTCTTGGCTGACACCAATGGAACCCAGCACTGAGCCTCGAGGGCCTGACTCGCCTCGTCGATGATGACGACGTCGAACTCCTCGTTACGCAGCTGGTAGCCGCCCGCACCATGGAGTGTCGCAAGAACAACCTTGCTTCCTCTGATCAGGTTGCTGATACAGCTCCTCTCACGCTCGCGGTACTCCTTTCTCAACTCCTTCAAGTCATTGTAGATAGCCTTGCGCTCCTTGCCGCTCTTGGTCTTCTTGATGGAGGCCTGTTTAAAGTCCATTTCATACCGTACCTCCTTGACGATGGCCCCAGCCTCGGATGTCTGAGTGAGGACGTCGAGCGAGTGGTTGACCACGGAAGGGAGAAGGCGAGCGGGATGTCCGAGTCGGAGAATGGGTATCTTATGAGGAGAGAGACGCTCGACAATGTTGTCAACGGAGATGTTGGAAGGGCCGCAGACCAATATCCTCTGATCGCGCTTAATCATCTGTAGGATGAGCTCAATGAGGGTGTGCGTCTTCCCGGTCTGGGGGCATGTTAGTAGAAGAGGTTGGGCCGCGAGCCTAGAAACTCAACTCACGCCGGGGGGGCCGTGGATCAAGGCTACTTCTCGAGATGCCAGGGCAAACCGAATGGCATCTTCCTGAGAGTCGTTTAGGGTCGGGTCAACCCATTCCAGATTTCCCACGTCGGGGTCTGAGGCTAGATCTTGGGAGACTGGCGACGGACTCGACAGCCCAAAGAGAACTCTAATGAAGCTCGAGTACTCGGCCTCGGCCATCTTCTGCAGCTTCTCCATCGTTGAGCTCATGCTGCATCGGAGGCGAGTTCTATCAGTACTTGGCCCAGCCAGATATGAAAAAGAGGCTCTCATACCGCCGATGCGTGACCTCGTCGGCCAATTTGACGGCCCACACGCGGCCCGCAAACGCGGCCTCCTCCTTACCATCGTCCAGGGCCACGGCCACAAATGTCCTCTGCACCTTGGTGACGACGGCGCGGGCGCCCTTGCGCTCCAGCTCCTTGACCTCGCGCTTCTTGGCGCTCCCGGCGGGCTGCTCGGCGACGAGGACGATGTCGCCGGTGCGGAGGCCGTGCTCCGGCAGCTCGTCGTCGCCGGAGCGTGCCGTGGCGGTGTCGGGCCCGAGGTGCAGCACGGTACGGCCGCCGAGCCCCGTGCGCTGCGCCGAGACGACAAGGTTGGTCAGGGCCATGCCGGCGCGCTGCAGGCCCGTCGGGCTGTGGTTGGCGATGAGGCTGCTCGTCTCGAGGACCTCGCTCTGCAGCTCCTGGTCCAGCAGGGCGAGCTGGGTGCCGGCGAAGGCGGAGATGTCGACGGGATCTTTGGGAGGCATGGTTGGAAGGGGTGAGAGTGGTAGTGGTAGTGGTGATAGTGCAGGATGATGAAGGGATGAAGGGTGAAAAGAAACTTATACGGAGTGGGGGAGTGAATGGTTGTGGTGAACGAATGTGTGAAGAGGGATCAAAGTGGCATGTGGTTAGGTGAGATCTGTGAGAAACCCCGCCATGGTCAAAATATATCCATGAGCGACGGTGAATCGTCATTGCCAACACCAGCACCTATAAACCGGGGCGTGCTCAAGCCGCAAGACGTTCTGTCAACCATGTTGAAATCGACGTTGCAATAAACATAAATAGTATGTCGTCTAAGTCATCCTGTGGGAATTGGCTCCCAATCGTACTCACACTGCCGTGGTATCAAAGTCATGATGCATGCCCCGCTCATAAGCTCCGTCGACATCTGGATCAAAGTCCAACACCAAACACAGCATGTTCCCATTACCACCCCGTCTCAAAGATATATAAAAAGCACCGCTCCCAGAATCCCAAATACCCATGCGTTATGTAATGATGCTCACAAATTATGTCGTCACCGCAATGAATACAAAGCCCACCCACATACAAGCCTATAGGTCTGCCGAGGGTTGTATAGCAATCACCACCACCAAGGATGCGACCATGATGGCAAATGCCACGAAGGCGACAATGGTCACGGTGCCGCGGCTGGCGGGGAACTTGCCCTGCATGACCCAGTGCTGGGCCTGGAAGTATCGTTTGTAACCGAGGAACAGGATCAAGATGCTGATACCCAAGAAGGTAGCTCCCAGAGGTTTGCCCATCCGCCGCAGTGTATCCATGTTCTTGTCGGGTTTACGGTTGCCATTACCCTCGGCGAGGGAGGTGTTGAGCCGGAAGAGCTGGGTGACGGCGATGCCGATGGAGGCGAAGGCGAGGGAAGTGCGGAGCCAGGCGAGGAACGTTCGTTCTGTAATGGACACAACAGCCGTTAGTCAGGTTAGGAGCAAGCTGCGATGGGAGTAGCTACCAATGGCGAGGTGATCTCGCGCCACGCTGCCCTTGTTCTCCAACTCAATGGACTGGAACTTCAGCAGCTGGACCCGCCACCAGGGCAAGCTCTTCTCCTCGAGCTTGGCCTGGCGGGTATATTGCATGTCGGGGATGGAAGACGGCAGACGGGCGTCGGGTTGCTTGGAGATGGGCAGCGCGCGGCGGGAAGAGCGGGAGGAGGGCGCCTTGCGGGGGCGTGGGCCGGAGCTGTGAGTGTTGGTGGTGTGGATGGCTTGGTAGTTGAGGTCGGAGCCGCGGGAGATGATGCCCGTCATCTCGTCGGCGCTGCTGTCCCCGGGGCTCGGGAGGGGCGCCGAGTTCGCGGAGGGGTGCCGGGCAACGGGGCTTCCGGGAGCCCGGGGAGACGTGGGCGAAGCGGTGCCGGCGGCCATGGTCTCGGCGCGTTCAAGACCGGTCTGAGGGGGGGTAGGCGGGTTGGTTAGCGCTCCGGGATCATGATTGATTTGGTCGAGCGTAGATAGGCGTGTGTGAGTGTGTGTCTATACGAATGGGGGTTATGTGCAGAGAGAGGGGAGGAGAAGAGAGAGAGAGCGCGCGCGGAAGGACGGGAAGCAAGCGGGTGATGCAACCGGAGCTATGCGCACTTGCTGCGGTCTCGGCCCGGTGAAAAGAAGCCTTCGCGGGACGGGTCTAAGACAATTGAACTAGAACCCACCTCGAGAATCTCGCTGATGCGCTCCGCGGTCGCAGAGGGACGACGGTTGAAGCTGGCGGTGGACGACGTCCTGCCCAAGAGAGAGGTGCCGGTTGATGATCGCGTCAGGGCGGCGGCGGGGACGACAACGGGTTTGCGGTCGGCCATGGCTGGCGGGCGCGGACGGGCGTTGCGCCTCTAAAGTATTAGGTAGTTACTTATGTAAGGTAAAGGCAAGGTAAACTGCAGGCGTTATTCTCACAACGGGGTCGTCTTTTTTTTGGGGGGGGCTTTCTCAATGGCAACGCACAACCTAGGATGGCGTCTTTTGCAGACAGAATGGACCGGAACGGAGACTACGGTGGTGATGCATGGATGCAGGGTCCGCTGATGCATAGCCGAGGCTGTCCAATGAGTGCGCTACAAGCGCTACAAGCACGAGCACAAGCACAAGCAACCTCCGGCTAGCTTTTTAGGTTTTCCAGGGTACCAACGGTACCAACGGGCTGAATGCATGGGGGTTCTCGCCGGGCCACTGAACTGCAGCCACTAGGCGACGACCGGCCATCACTGTAAAACTCCCCCGCTTCGATCCAGGATTGATGGAGATCACTGCCAAGGCGCCCGGTCTCGGGGAGACAATGGAACTGGAGACACACAACACTAATAAAGGCAGTGATGGCACCAGATGCTCGACCAAGCACGTCAACCACCTAACAATCATCGCGGATTGGTTTAGATAACCGACGCCAATTTGATATCCGATATCTCAGTAGCGCTTCCATTCATTCGTCTTCATTCTGACTCTCAAACGACATCATCGCCATCGGGAAATATTCACCTCAAGTCGATTCCCTCCTTCCCCAGGCCAACCAATGCTCCTCTCCGCGTGTCCACCTGCCCATCATCTGACCACCCCGATGACCGGGTGGTTGTAGATGTACTTCTTAGTTCGTGACCGGCGCATTCGAATCTGACTCCATCCTCGCCAACCCAGAACCCATCATCGACAATGCCTCAGTTGCTACATTGTAACTAGTCGATAAGTTACTCTCCACTCCGATTCCACAAAATCCGTTCCGTCCGTCTTCCTTCTGAATAATCCCCATCAACAGTCCGGCCCTTTACCCACTCCCCGTCCCCGTCATCCCTCCGTTCTTCCCGTCCGGTCGCTAACTTAAACCCTGGCCCTTAATCACCCGGAGATAAAACAGAGCGCCGTCCCCCCTCCGCCATACCGGCGCCGGTCCCCAAGTGCACGACGAGATTGACTTCCTATTTGGGAAAATAGTCTCAGCATCGACGCCACGAACAGCTTTTCACCAGCCAGAGGCCCCGGAGCTACCACCTTACTTCCGACTTCCGGGACGGCTCGTTTGTCTCATTCACGATGGAAGTGTCACGACGATATGGAGACGACAGGGCCTCGTAGACGACAGATGGGAATAAATAGCATAGGCTTAGCACTCATAGCTGTGTCATTGAAGTCAACTCAACAGAGAATCCTGTAGACTAAATCCTCAGACACAAATTACAACTCCTTCACCACACCATCTATCATCATGACTTACAAGATTACCGGCAAGGAAGTCGGAGACATCGGCTACGGCCTTCTAGGTAAGTCTGCCAGTCCTCCATGGCGCTCCCATCGCAGAGCAATCCGAAATCCCATTCTCACCACCTCATCCTCTCCCCAGGCCTCACTGCCTATGCCGTCCCCGACGACCAGGCCTTCGCCTGTATACGCGCCGCCCTCGATGCTGGCTGCAACTACCTAAATGGTGGTGAATTCTACGGCCCCCCGGACAGCAACTCTCCCGCCCTGCTGCGCCGCTACCTCGAACGCTACCCCGAGGACGCCTCCCGAATCGTCATCAACATCAAGGGCGCCCTGGGTCGCGACTACGTGCCCCGCGGCTCCAAGGACAGCGTCCGCGAGAGCATCGATGCGTGTATCCGCACCCTGGGCCCCAACGGCCGCATCAACCAGTTCGAAGCCGCCCGGAAGGATCCCAAGGCCGACTACACCGAGGAGACCCTAGCCGCCATCAACGAGTATGTCAAGTCTGGCAAGATAGACGGCATCTCGTGCTCTGAGATCAGCGCCGACACGCTACGCGAGGCGGCCGCGAAGTACACCATCACATCCATCGAACTAGAACTGTCTCTCTTCTACAATGAGCCAATTACCAACGGCCTGCTCGAAGCCTGCGCCGAATTGAACGTCCCCGTTCTCGCATACTGTAAGTCGTCGAACCCTGATACTAAGATCGATCACAGTATCACGGAGACTAAGACGCATTGCGAACAGCTCCTCTAGGGAGAGGCCTCCTCGGCGGCAAGATCAAGTCTGCCGAGGACATTCCCAAGGGTGACATGCGCTTGCACCACCCGCGCTTCCAGGGCGACAACCTACTGAATAACCTCGAGCTTGTGACCAAGGTCAAGGAAATCGCCAGCCGCAAGGGCTGCACCGCCGGTCAGGTTGCCATTAACTGGCTCCTCGCTCTATCCCGCCACCCAAGTATGCCTAAGATCATCCCTATCCCTGGATCCACCAACCCAGACCGCATCCGCGAGAATGCCACCGTCGTCAACTTGACGGACAAGGAAATGGCTGAGATTGGTGAGATCCTAGCCTCGTTCACAACGGCCGGGGCACGGTATCCTGCTGCTGCCATGGACTTTTTGAACCTGTAGGGGATAAAATACAACCGTCTTCTCGATCGTTTTTCTTTCTTCATTAGCTTGTTGAAAGTTCGGGGTCATCAGCTTGTCGTCATGTTTGCGAGAGGTATTGTCATGCAGAGTGGGTAAACCAAAATCAAACTTTTGTCTTCTTTCGTGTTCTCGTCTCTCATATCGTCGTATCATGCGTAAAATACGGTCTCATATAAAGCCACCACCGTCAATCTCTCACCAGTTGAATACCAGATCGATCGGCATGGGATGATAGCTAGACCGTCCCATGCGTTTTGGGTCAGCTCCCACGCGGACCCTACTTCAACAGCATCCACGTAGACAAGATACGGTCTTCGAACAATGACCTCCGGTCCATTAGAGTTGAGGCGGCGAAGCGAGCCCAGGTAAACAATGTTCATCGTCTTGAACAAATCCTCAAATGACTGGCTTCCAAGCTGTTGGGCAAAGAGGCAAGATACTGTAGTGTAAACAAGAGTGGCCTTCTCAGTCTGGACAATGGAGTGCCATGCCCTCCAACCTGGAGTCCCGACTTCAGGGTCGAAAGTCAACTCAAGGCTACTCTCATTCACCTTGGAGAGACCATTGTGAGCATGCCATTCCACGGCGGACTGCCGGGGCAGCTCCTCCACTTCGACTGCGAACATAGGGGGAATGCACGTCTCAACCTCGTTCTGTTGACGGAGTGTGAGAATGGACCAGTCTGGAACAGAGCGCTTTGCATCCTGAGCGTCATTGCCTGCCAGTGACTGATATTCCGGGTTGTACTTGAGATCCCAAGGGTCCAGTCCGTTGAAGTCCTCTTCATTCTCAGGGAATCCATAAGCATGTTTCCATACGAGGCCTGCAACCCTGACGTTGCGCTCCATGTCGGCCACAGATTTACCTCGAGGAAAGTATGCAACCGAACTGGTCCAATACTGAATCTTGAGTTCTTTACCAACTCTCCACAGATGTTGTAAAGACAAGACGATCTGCAATTCATGTGAACTATCAGAGACGGAGGGAAGCAGCATAGTGGCAGGAATCAGAGGAATCTGTCCCGCGATAGAAATAGTCCGTACACCCGTCTCTTCCTGCCGCACGGTGACGGGTATATCGATAGCCTGACTGTACGGACCAATATTTGCAGGCGCCCAGTAGGATCGGGATTGTACGTGCAGTCCGTTTCGTACTCCAGCCTCCCGGGACAACGGGGCGGTGAGATACACGGCGATGTTGGTTCCAAGAGGAAGTAGATCTCCACAGGATATGGTGACTCGGGACGGCGGGTTTGGTTTGAGGAACAGTTTGCCATACTCGTCATTGACCTTGGGAAAGTCCGCCATGCGACGTAGGACGATAACAGTGCTTGTGATGTCAGAGAGATCAAGGGATGCCGCCAATGCCAACTCTCTGACCTTCTCTACTATCCGGATCGTCTCCTCCTGGATCGACCTCTCACTTGAGCCTGGCTCTGCGAGAACAGACCAGCGAAGCACGTCGATGTCAGCACTTGCAGACCCTGACCCGCTGGTGAACGTGGTCGATCGGCGCGATGGTCGAAAATTCTGCGTCAAGTTCTGGGTCAGGGGTACTAACGAAAGGCCATCCAGGATGGCTTTGAACCTCGGATCAAGCAGATCAGGGGTCCGCACAGCCAACTCTTGAGCAGGATCTGACTTCTCCTCGAGCCGTGCGTCACCCAACATCAGCCACGAGCAACCGCCGCCTTCACGTACGATCTTCCGCCCGTGCTCAGGCACGCTGATCCTCTTTCTGAAGAGATCCGCAGGTCCATCAACGACGATGGTCTCGAACTCGCCACCCTCACCAAGAGCGGCTGCGTCGTCAGCTGAGCCGAACTTGCGCAGGGCGCTCTTCACACGGCGGGCGCCATCCTCACTCGAGACACGCTCCCACAGATGGCCCTCGTCGAGGCCCGCGCTGGCGACCTTGATGATCCGTGCCTCAAGCCCGGCGCTGGCCATGTCACTCAGCAGTCGAGTCTCACTGGCTGAGGCATCAGTGGCGGGATACGGGGGTGGTAGGACCGGATACTGCCATAGGTAGGCTAGGGGAACGAGGCCAAGGCGCAGGGCGATTGACTCGACACGGGTGCGTTGGTAGGTCGAGAGGATCGCGCCGGCACACAAAGCATTGGCCTCAGGATGGCGACTCATGATGGCACGGAGCAGGGGCAGCATGGACTCGGTCTCCTCAGTGTCCTGAGCGCCCGTGGCGTCGTAGTCCCGCTCATGGTGGACAGCGCGACCACTGATGGGCAAGCGATAAAGTGGCAGGTTTGTGGCGGCGGCGTACAGGGGCAGGATCTCGTGTCCGACGGTCTGGTACATAAAGCTGTTGAGGTCCTTCTCCGGGGATTCGTCCTGGGTGTGGCCATGGCCGTGGTCGCGAGGGGCCGCCTCAGCCGCGGACCAGGCCCAGGCAGCCGGGTCGATGATATGAAGTCCCGGGGGAAGAGGGAACGAGGACGCGGACTGGGATTCAGGCGAGACATGTGGCTGGGCTGACAAGTTCAGCGGCGAGGGTTGCAGCGGCGAGTCGTGGAGCGGCGACTGATCCTGCTCAGGAGCTTGGATGCCTAGCCCAGTCTCAGTGCCGGTCCCGGGGAAGAGGTTAGCCAAAGCCACGATGCGGTGACCATGCTCGATGCAGTGGAGCAGACTGTAGAAGCTGTCCTTGCCGCCTGAGATTAAGGCAATAACATTGAGGGGTTCGGACGACATGGTGCAGCGGGCGTTGGACGAGGGCCGGACGAGTCAAAATTCCCGTCTAGCTGGGGACGGGGGGTTGACGGTGACGGGGAACTGGTAACCGGGAGAGACCTAGGATCGGGGAACAGAGTACGGGACACAGGGAGCGCGGACAGGGAGCGAGCAGCGGCGCCGACTTTTTGTTTTGGCGTAATTTGGCGATCTAGGGAGGCGTTCGTCCTGGCTCCTAGACGTCCTGGGGTCGATAGCGGAAGGCGGAAGGCGGAAGGCGTCTTGGTTCTGTCTCGTCTCTGGGTTGCCACTTGCTCGGCACCAGCCGCGATTGGTATATGGCTCCGTCAACCTTGGCTGGGCTAATATTCCGTAGGCTCCTCGCGTGCGGATGGAGGAGATGTAGAGTCGAGGTTTTAGGTTGGTGCCAGACAGTCGGTGGAGCCGCTCGACTTCTTCAACGACGACCCCTACCGGTACTGCCTCCCCAGGGCCCGGGCAGTCTAACATCAGCTAAGTCGCAGGCTAACACTCTTACCTAGCAACCCCACCAACTTACTATTCGTAGCCGGCCTAATTCTGCTCCATGGTAAACAGCCCGGCTGTGCTTCTTTGCTCTCCCGAATGATAAGACTGGGGGTGGGCAGGGCCTCTGAGCTGGGGCCCTCAGGACTATGTACTAGATACTATATAGTATGTACTGTGTATGAATGTCATGGCTAGTGTTAATCCCATTCTTGATGCAATCTCCCGTCGCCGCCGTCGCCGTCGTCGTTCATCAAAGCACCAATTCTACGGCGGGTAGTCTATGAATTCCGGATGGCGATCTCCCGTATGATACCAACCCCGCCAACTAGTTATTCGCAAATGAACAATGAACCAGTCCGCCTTCTGAAGCCGGCTCGCCAAATCACCGATATGCGTACTATCTGTGTACCGGCAGGTTCTATCGAAGTTTCTTCCCCAGCTAGCCACCAGTCAGTGTCAGGTTCTGGCTTGGCGGTACTCCGGTGGTATCCCACCCCTGGTGCTTGGCCCGACTGAATTCTCCGTCGACCCAGGACGAACATGTGGATGCATCTACAGGGCTAAGGCGTTCACGGAATCGCGGGCGGATCGTCCCACGTTGCGAGCTTGTGCCTTACCCCGGCCTGACGCCTCTGACCCGAGCCGGGTAACTAACCACCACCCACTGACGTGAAGGGCAAGACGACAGCCCTCGAGGCACTCCAAACACCAGAGCTGCTGGGGCCGCATCGAGCCAAGCCACACACGGGGCATCCTAACTGCGTATGAGCCTGATAAGCGACAACAGTGGGGATTGACGGCATCATGTCACGATCGCGAAACAATAGCAGATCCATAGGACGAGTGTGAGTCAGAGACAAGATGAGGATGGAAGCATTCGGTGTTTGGCAGCATAGTGTAAAATTGACTGGGGTCAAACTCTTCTAAATGTGTACATGATTGTTGTGAGGAATGAGGTGCCTGTCATGATTGTGACCAGCACACCACCTGGACTCGGCAGCTCTGATCCAGCAACAGGAAAAAACGACAGACAGAGAAGCAAAAATAAACACAAGAATCTGGCCAGGAAGGAGATTGTGAAGAATCTCCTCCCCTCCCACGGGTTCTAAGTGTAGCGTCGTCCAGGCAAGCCGTCAGGACCAGCGTCCGGCTGCCGAGGATGATTACAACGAGTGTAAGAACGGCAAACCGCCAAATTTCGGTCGACGTTTGTTGTCGTTGCCAACCTCTTCCTTCACCTTCTCCATCTTTCCCAACAATGCAAACTTGCTACTCCAATTGAGAACAATCAATCCGCCCCTTCACGCCATGCGATTCCTTGGGAGACCTAAAATCTCCTTCCATGCTCGGCCCGCTCCAACAATAATCTGTCGGCAGCCGTGATGCAATTTCGAAAAATAAAAGCAAAAACACGCATCCTCCTTTTTGTCGTTCAGGCGTAGCAAGGAGGTCCTTCTCTAAGTATTGATACAAAGAACTCGAAACGTGTAAATGCACTTTCATAACCGCTTGCACTATTTTTTTTTTGCTGCTCCTTTATCCTAGGTGATGTGATGGCCAAGGAATATGAATGTGCCCTACTGCCAAACCCGCAGAAATGACGCGCGGGAGGCCAAGAGAAGTAGTAGTAAGAACAAGGTCGTCAGCGTCGTATCGGGCATTTGTTAAGATAGTCGGCTGACTTCTCAACCATGTGTTGTCATGATATGAGTGACAAGCCACCATTCAGTCGGAGCGCTTGCGCTTCTTCATGTCCTGGTCGCTACCCTCATCTGAGGACATCTCGCTAGCACTACCGGGCACCTCTGACGCAATCTGGAAGAGGACCTTTCCGTAATTACTGTAGTCATCGCCAACAGGCTGTGGTACCATGCCGCCGTCATAGTTGTGGGCCTCATTCTCGTCGATGAGGTTCATGACAATGGCGCCACTACCATGGGTCCGAGCGTGCTGTGCCAGGTTGTCGCTACGCGAGAACTTCTTGCCACACTCGTTGCACTCGAAGGGTTTCTCCTGAGTGTGGAGAGAGCGGTAGTGTCGCTTCAGATGCTCCTGGCGGCGGAAGCGGCGGTTGCAAAGGTCGCAGACGAAGGTCTTAGAGGGGTCCTCAGTCAGGGACTGCTTACGGCCGCGGCGGTTAGCGGGAGCAGGCGCAGCAGCGGGAGAGCCCTCTGAGCCAGATGAGTTGTTGGAGTCAGAGCAGTCACCGTCGTCATGGTTAGAGCACTCCTGGGCGTCGCACGCCTGGGTGTTGGAGGCAGCAACGCTCATGATGGGGACAACGGCGCAGCTGTCATTCGTCTTGACACGTTTATCCTGGTGGGCGTCTTCGGAGGTAGGAGGGCTGGGCAAAGCAGGGAACTGGAAGGCCTCGTTGTCGTCGAAGGTCAGGTCCTCGTCGCCGATGAAGCTGCCGTGGCCGAGAGAGACAACGGACGAGCCAGTGCAGGCGCGGGGTCGGCCAATGTCAAGAGCGTTCTGCTCACCAGTGAGGTTGACGAGGCTGTTAACGAAATCGTCCTCAGACTCAAGATCTGACAAGTCCTCAAAAGTGGGCAGGCCGTGGGGAATGGCAGGGTTGAAGTCATAGGTGGACTGGGTGTTGTGGACCGCGATAGCCTGGGGCTGTTCGGTCTTGATCTCCTCTTGGGGCAGAGTCAGAGAGAACTCGGGGGCGAGGGCAGCGGCAGAGCCGGCCGACACAGTCAGGTTCCGCGGGTCGCAGAAGTCGACGTCCAAGTCCGGGGAGTTCACGGATCGCGCGTAGGGCGCCGGCGAAGGAGACAGCGAAGGTGTTGACAAGAGATCGCTGGCGGTGGTGCTAAGCGAGGGAACCTGGCCGAGTTGAGATTGAAGGTACACTGTCCAATCGCGGTTAGTCCGATAATCCCCACTATTGACAACGCACTGTATTGAAGCTGCGCCGCACCGCTGATTTAGACAGCGGCTGCCAACTTGACAACCATAGAGCCACCACTGAACCCAAAAATAGGTTCAGACACCACACCAAAGCACATAGCTGCTTTCAGTGGCGAGCACAGAGTTGGGTGATAAAGTGCGGAGTTGTGGGCTTATATGAGCAGGAAAAAAAGAAGTAGCAACTTACCAGGCGTCATAGGAGGGGATCCGCAGCTAGACCAGTCAAGGACGGTCTCAACGGGCTCGAGGCAATCCTTGGGACCCTCGAAACCATCCAGGCCCGAGAACATGGGGTTCATCGGGGTCTGGAGCACCTCGCAGCTGTTGGGGCTTCCAATAGTGCTGCCGGAGGTGGACAATGGTGGGGTTGAAGGGAAGTACGAGTTCTCGTACAACTCAGTCTCAAGCATGATGGCCGACTTGTGGTGGGAAATGGGCTGGGGCGAGGCGGTGGGTGTCATCACAGCGGGGCCGTTGCTGTAGAGAGTGGGTGGTTGCGAGTTTGCCGAGTTAGGTCGCGAGTAGACGGGCGTCGAAGGCAGCGTTGGGACCATGGGGTACATGAGCTGGTGCTGCATGGGCTGTTGAGACGAGAAGTGGCCGTGTTGCCGCACCTCGTTCTTGGACTCGGAGCTGTAGAAGTAGAAGGGGGCTTGGCTCATGGCCGGAGGCATCATGTTGGACTCCATCGCTGCTATAAGTGGCGAGTTGAGTTAGTCATTGCTGCCAAGCGCTTGTTTTGGAGTCTTGTAGATGGGTACAAACCTGGGTGTGAGAATGTGCTGTTAGTGATTTGAGATTGGGTTGGATGGTTGATTTAAAGATTAGGTATTTGGTATTGTAATTGTACAGTTGCTTCGTGATGGGTGGCAGTCGGCCTAAAAGAAGGTGGTTGTTCGGTTCCTGGGGGGAAAAGAGAGTGGACGACGGTGCTTTTTTGGCGGAGCAAAAGCTTGGTCTATATGTTGTCTTGGATGGGTGTGTTGTTGAGGTTGGTGTACATGGGACTCTTGAAATTCGGGGTCTAGCTGGTCAAGATGGAGCAGTGCAACTTGACTGGACAAGACGAGTATCGAGAGGGCCGGATGTAATGAATGTGGGAGGGATGTCGAAGACGAGTATATCCAAAGAAACCGAGTCACAAAAGAAGGAAGAACCGAGAGGTCATAAAAGAGAAGAAGGATTCACACAGCGCCAAATCCAACACGGTTGTAAGTCGTCGATCATACCTAGGGTAAAGAAGAAGACGAGTGATGGAGGGCACGGGGACCATGGATTGATAAGTACTTTCGAGGACGAGGTCTGGCGTGGGCGTTGGAGTTGGCGTTGGACGCCCACGGGGGTCGACGCAGAAGGGCTCGATAGGTACATAGGATAGGCAGATAGAAACCCTCCGTCGCCGGTCGCCAGTCGCCGCCTCCAAGTCCAGTCCTGTCTCACTCGAACGGACGGGGCCAGGGTTGAGGGTGAGGGAGGGTCACCCACTCCCTCCCACACCCACACACCCACGCCCACGCCCACCATCAAGCAAGCCCAAGTACACCAAGTCCCAGAGGCACATCCACCAAGATCCACATCCACCACGTCCATCCATGATCCATTATCCATTGCCCACATCCACATCCACATCCACATCCCACCCGACGGGCCAGACGGCAGAGTCCCCCAGACCCCTGTCCAGCCGTGTCTGGGGCAAGGGAACAAGGGAAACATCAGTGATGCGGCCTGGCTGGCTTGGCCCTTGGGCTTGAGCCCTGGCTTGGCTTGGCTTCCTTGGGGCCCTGGGCGGGCTCGTGTGGACGGTCTGGTCGGTGGTGGAGGACCCGTCCCGGCGTCCAAGTGTCGTCCGTCCACACCATCCATCATGGCGCAGCCACTAGGCCTTTCTAATTCTGGACGGGCCCTCGACGCCCGGATAGGCCGCGATATGAAGCGCGGTGCTGCTCTCGGAGCCAGTCCAGTCGTGTACACAGACCCATGCTCGACTGAGTATCCAGCTGGGCAAATTAGTGTAGGTACGAAGCGCGGTCCTCCGGTCCTTGGGTCATTGGGTCCGGTTCCTTGTAGTGCTAGACCTCCAGACCTCCCGCCCTCCATCGCTTGTTTCGTGTGTTTTTGTTTTTTTTGGTTCGCTTGTTGTGCAAGACCTTGTGCCTTGGTGCTTTCGCCCAAGTCTCGCACTTGTGCGTGCGTGCGTGCGTGCGTGCGTATGCATCTGGTCTGTAAGGAGTGTGGCCACAATCCAGTACGAAGTAGTCCACCACAACACAATCCATCCACCCCGAACCGCTGGTTTGGCTCGCGCCTGTCTCTCTTATCCCCTCCCCCTTCCATCAAATTCATGCTCATCACGCCGCCCATCATACCCATCACAGATGCTCACTAGCGCCTCCAGTAGGATGCGCAGATGCCAGACGCGCTCTCGAGTTATGTCGAGCCCCCAACCACGGCGCGCCATTGTGCAGTCCCACTCGTCACTTCGTTCCCAAGTTTCCAGTGGCACGCAAACCGCGTCACAAGGGCTGCATAATCCCGCCCACTGATAGGATCGCGCCCTCGCATCAAACTTGCGAATCACCGCGAATCACCACGACTCGCTCATCACGGCCGTGCACAACTGTGACTTGTCCACCCAGACAGCGTTGTGCACCTCGTCGGCGCGACCTGTGCACAACCATTCGCTGGGCTGATGTTGTGTCACATCCGCCCGTCCTGGACCGCTGTGCTCCGACACATCGCCAGTCGTCCAATGCAAGGTACAGAACGCCAGCGTCGCGCTGCCTCTCGCCGATCACTCAGACGCAAGCCTCTGTGAGATTGGGTGCTTGCCAGACGCCGCCCGACGTCACCGACTCGCGTTGGGGGAGGGAGCCCGCTGGTGGTGGTCTCGCTGGTGCTCTGGTTGGTTCTGTATATTCGGGCATGGACGAAACAGGTGGGAACAAGCTCCGGCAGTTGGTGATCTAGCCGCTAGATGGCCGAACCTGCCAGAAACTCGTTGATTGATTGCTTTCTTGCTTGGTCGCTCGCTCGCCTGCCTGCCTGCCTGGATGGTTCGGTTGCGCTCGCCTCCGAGAACGACCCAACCCAGGGGGTGGATGCCGCCAATGCCACCTCTGACGCTGTTACGTTCAACGATTCCCACCTGTTTACGAGTCCACCTACAGGACTCGCACTGCGGTCGCGGAGGGTGACACTGGCAGCGTCAGGATACGAGCCGTCATGCCACTGCGCCCTCCGTCCCCAGATGCAGCGCGGGTAGATTGGGATAAAAACGAGGACTCCGCCAGGATTAATTTTATGCGGCAAGCCCGGTGAGCTCTGACGTTGATCGCGCATAATGGTTGGTGCACAGTGGGATGGAGGCCTTAGGCACCTACCTACTTGGGCAACCGATATGGTTTCCAGGTGCACTATGGCACTATAGCACCACTATGTCAATGGCACTATACCTGAGCTTGTGTGGGCACACCAATGCCAGTGGTTGTGGGGGTTATGGATTATGGATAGATGGTGGTGGATAACGGATGACGATGACAATGAGGGAGAGAGAGACTGGCGTGGATAAGATGGATGAGGTGAGCGGCCAGCATGGAATCCAGCATTGCGTAAGTGCGTGAGTGCGAGAGTGTGTGAGAGGTGCGAAAGTGCTGGAGCGGTCCATGGCGTCGCCGACTCGCCGCGACCCGCTGACCGATGTCAGGTACACACCGTTACGCACTCCAGCGCCGTCGTCTCCCTCTGGAGCTGGAGGCTTAGGGGGCTTAGATGGAGGGCGGCTTGCTTGGTCAAGGTTGTGCGCATGAATACGAAACACACACAGAAAAGAAAGGAAAATATGACGACTCAGAGGTCTAGCCACTCACAACAAGCAACCCGCGAAGGACTTTTGGACTTTAGACTTAGCACTCGCACCTTGCACCTCTCACAACCCAAGCCTGTCATGCATCCCGCGACGCTCCGGCCCCGATCCCGACCAATTGCGATTCTTGGGAAACCCGTTTGGGTCGTCGGGGAGGCACTGTCCGGCCGCTCTCCATGGCCCGTTGCTTTTTCCCGCCTGGTCTAGGCGTTCGGGCGCGCTTGTCGTCTGCTCCAGTGCCTCTTCGAGCCTTCGGGTGCCTGGCCCATTGGTCTTGCAAAGTCGCCCGCCGCCGCTTCAGGGCTGCACTGCGTCTCTGGGCTCTGGTAGCTACAGTACGCTCCCTGTATTTTTGTGAGCTCACGACTTTACCCATTTTTAAGCAGGGGTTATTAGCAAATAGGAAAGCATTGATAATTTAGCATATACACAGAAGACTCAAATATACATAAGAATAAGTATAAATACCACATAAATACAAGTACTGACAAGTTAACTTAATACCCACTCTACCTGTCTTATACTGTGATAACAGCTTGCTAGGCATGCTTCGGCCATCTGCCAATAGCTGGCTGGAATAGATCAGTTAGGGCAGTATGTACCTATGGCCCTTGATTTATAGGTACTAGGCTAGCAAGTTTACAGGGGGTCGACTGTACATAGTACTCAGCTCAGCTCGCACGAGACCGATGCATTATGCACCATGCCTCCATCCACTGACGGCCGGCCGCCAGCAGCTGCGACTATTCTTACGGCGGCGACGGCGGCATTGACGACGACCACGGCGATGGCGCCTCTCGTACTGGGCTCGACCTGGACCCCAGCCTACGGCTCGCCATGATGATTCCCCGAACCCACCGACTAACCAGCGACAGCCTCCCAGCCGCACCCAAGCCCTCTGGATCTCTATGTCTCTGGGTTGCCAGGTACCATCGACTACGGACATGCGTGGTAATTAGTACGCCTTTTTTTTTCTTTCTCCCCTTCTCCAAACGCGGCCAGCGAGTCAGATCCCGCAGCAGAGAACGAACCAGATCGGGATCTGCACTAAAACCGATAGTCCCACGGCATCGTCCCGGACGCACTGCCAACTTCCAATCCCGCCGTCGCCTTCGCTCTCATGTCAGCCAGATTTCTGCCTGGGTCTTCCTTGAACCGCTACTGGGCTAAACTCTAACCACACACAAAAAAAAAACCCGTGCCTGTTATCGGCCGTTTGTGGCTTCGCCTGCTCCCGCTCCCCGTCTGTCGATGGTGTGGTGCCATGTCGTAAGAGAGAGCCTGCACTGCACGCCTCACTTGAACCTGCGAGGGCAACGTCTAACAGGTGGCCGGGGCTCATGAGTTTCTCAAGAATAACAGAAGTATCTCGACCCAATGATAGGATGGCCCCCGTTCCGAATGACTGGGTGGTGGCTAGCAGAGCATAGAATTGAGCCCGCCCCGCTCACCATTATCGACATGTCAACCTTTGCAGCTGGTGTTCAAGCAGGGTATTGGAAGCCAGTTGGCAATTCCCAAGTGTCTGGGTCGGTTGGCTCAGCATGGAAGTGGTACCGACCGGCCAGGATCCCGATCGGGATAACTTCTTTTCACGAACCGACGTCCTCCCTGCGACTACGACACTGCAACAGTCCGCCCCGGAATATGGCCGCGCTGTCGGCCTCGAGACGTCAACGTCCCTGGATTCCAGAAGCCGCCCCCAAACCTTCCGGCGGGGGGGCAATCGCTTTCGCATGTGCAGGTGAAACATCTTCGCCAGCCTGTGGGAATCCCGTGGCTTGGAGCATGTGAGTGGACCAGGCTGCCGCCGGCCGCTACAAGAGCTCAATGACATGATCGTCTCCAGTCTGTCTGCTTCATGACTTCAGTTCGAGGTTTCGACTGAGCTCTGCCGGTGCGGTTTGGCGTCGGTCCGGTCTACCATTGTACATCATTGTACCCCGTTACCTTCCCTTCTGGAGTCGACTACTGTACGGAGTCTGTCCATCCCGTGCGGATTACGTCTAGACCAGACGAAACCGAAGTGGGGGAGAAGATAGTCTCAACTCTCAAGCGAGCGCACGCCGATGTGAACGGCTGGACCGAATTGTGGCCGCTCAACGTTTGCAGGCTAAGGCCACGGGTCGTGCCCCATTGGCCGGCGCCAGGTCCATCCCGAACCTGAAACCCTAGCTCTGCATAAAAGTCTGGGAGGTGCTGTGCTCAATGTTGCATTAGCCAGGAACCTCGCTGGATCCGTTCATAGCGCGCGGGGCAATGGCCGCGGATAGGCATCAATCGCGCACAAACACCGCACAAAACGGGACGCTCATTTCGCTATTGCAGCCACTATCCCTTGCACCGCTCAGGGCGTCAAGTGTGCGTGCGTCTGCATAATGGCGGTGATGCTGATGCCTCTGGTACTTCGCATATACAGGGGCTTGACTCAGGAAGCTGCATAACAACCTCGCTTTGCCTGAGTTCTCAGGGCTTGAGGCCTCAGAGCCTTCCATTGAGAACTCTCGTCCCCTCAGAACCTCCCAAGGACCCTCAGGACCCTCCCGCGTCTGAACCTCGAGGGCCTCAGGACCGGGGACTCATGCCATCTGCGGGCTGTCGATCGTCGCCGCTAGGGGTAGTCATCGCCAGCATCCCTGACTCCCTGAGCCACCTTAACGGCGATGAAGTCGATGTCGCAGGGCATCCAACCAGGTCATGAGAGTTCGTGGACGCCGAAGAAGTGGCCCTCAAATCATGCGATTTCTTTTTTGTCTTCGCTGCCTGCGAAGCATCGTTGTTTGGCTACATTGGGCAAGTGCTCCTCGAAGGCTGGGCTGTCAATCCAAGCGGCGGGTACCCAGTCCAGACGCCAGGCAACCTGGCCGCCGCTGTCGGTAACGGTGTTGGTGTTGGTGTCGTATCAGGGACCGGTCGCTTGCATATCTGGTCGGCCTAGTCGACCATGGTGGCACTGCTCTGGTACCTTGCATAAGCGGCGTCCTGCTGCAGATTGCAGAGTGCAGAATGCAGAATGCAGAGCGCAGTTCCAAAGTGCAGGCTGTGACGCCGCCATTATGCAGGAACAGGAACGGCGCCCAGTTGTGGCCACACCACACCGCCGTAGAACCCACCCGGTCGGTCTTGTGCAGAAACGCAGGCACGAACGCATTATCACATTAGGTAGCATGGAGCAGGCGGGTACGAGGGGACGAGCCACCACAAGAACCGCCAACGGTGGTGGACAGGTGGTGGTGGAGGAGGCGCCATCATTCCTTCTGTTGTTTCGTCCTGCACCCAGAGTCACTTCTGTCACTGCACCCTTCTGACCTATCTCCCGTCCCGTCACGTCCGAACACTGCACGTATTGTACTCGTAGTAAGCAGGAAGGAAGGCACGCAACCACACGCCCCTAAGCAGATGCATTCGTTCCCACCTCAATATCACACATGCTATGTACAACGGTCTATACGATTACACGAACGCTGAACGCTGAATGCTGCTAGCCAGTCCTGTCTTGGTGATTTCACTTTGTCAACCTCATTCTCCGTTGATCCATCCATCCTTCCATCCGTACTCCATGTATGGCGTCCAACCATCCTTCCATCACACCTAATCAACCTACCCAAGTATGCATCCACCTTTCTAGTTTTAGCCCACGATAGTCCATCGCCACCAGACCACTCGCACCGGAGTTGCTCCAGAATCGCCAGCTGCCGCCATCGCTCGCCATCGAGTGTCATATCACCGACCACTGGAACATGGACACTGGAGGTCTCGGCGACCCTACTATGTATCTGTCCCACTGATCCCCCTCCGCGGGTCCTTCGGCCTTCCCTGTATAGCATAAGCTCCATGGAACGTGCTCTGAAGCTATCGACATCACCGTCATGCAGTGGCCACAGAGCGGCACAGACCCCAGCACCAGCATGTCGTCAGCTCCATTCGCTGTTGGCTATTTAGTGCTGGCTTTGGGCTTCGCGGAACCGGCTGCGCACAGCCTGGTGGATTGTGACATAGAGATACGTGCGCGCAATGCGGCGGGCACTTACCTAACGATCTGCAACGAGTCATCACGTTTCCACTCCCGACCCCAAACCGCACGACGTCGGAGTGTAGCGTATGGAGTACCTGTCTAGCCATTCCAGGGCAGCCTATCGCCACCACCACTATGGTTGGGCCGTCAACGACCAGGCCAGTGCTAAAAGTACTGGACCTACAGTCATGAGCAAACAGAGCAAGCAACAGGATCCGTTGCACTGGATTCAGTTGGCTCTCCGCCCTTGTCACCAGCCACAACCCCAGACTAATGCCTCAAGGATCTCAACCCGGCATCGGGCTGCATGTTAGAAAACATCCTCTCGTCCAAGGGCGAAAAAAAAAATTGTTCTTCCCCGACCTGCAGCTGTCCTGCAGTTTCGCCGACCCGAGAACTGAGTCTGACTGAAGTTGCCTCAATCCTTCATCCGTGCGCGGGTGACATTGATGGCGCGGCACCCAGACCATCCTCAATCAAGCTGGAGCCGCAGTCCCCAAAACGGTCCTTTCAAGCCGGCTGTACGTACCATCCTGAGGTCCCAGCACGCCGTCCTGGAAGCGAGCATCCTTGGCCGGGGCACAATGGATGGACCCTGATGGGTGGTCCTGTCTCAATGGCCCGCTAGGCCAGGGCCCAGAGAGAGTCCAGAGACCCACGAGACTTGGCATCCTGGTGCTGGGAATTGGACCACGGCCCGGATACGTAGCCGTGTGGCCAGCCAATCTCGCTGATAAGAACTACGGCGACTAGGACTGAAAAGGCCCCTGTCCTCCGGCCCTTGGGACGCTCCCCGGATTCCAGCCCGGCCAAATGCACCGCGATGATATTCGAACATACCCACCACCTTCCTGTCTCATGGGGCGTGGGGCTCGACGCATTTTGACATGATTCTGGAAGATCCCCTCCCAGATACACATCTTCATGACTAGTTCACATTAACCAACCTTGACTAACCTTGACTAACGTTGTTTGCCGCGGCTCAGTCACCCATTCCCCCGCCTTGGCCCATCGTTGTTTGCCAGTACGAAGTAGTTGGCTTCGATGACTATTGAGGTGGCGTCGGCCTTCAACCAACAAGGTCTCCATCACCATCCAAGCTATTCGGATGGGGTCTACTCGTTTGCAAAGACGTATGAAACCCCGACTAGTGTCTCCTCTTCCTCCCAGGATCAAGTGAGGGCATAGTTGCTATCGTTCATGCATTTATCGACATGGGACTGCCATGTAGGTCCCACAGATCAACCCCAGAGGCCGCTGCGAAGAGCCTCGCAATTAGAGGTTGACAGCTCTCTCTCAAGGTCGTCCAGACGTGGTGTGGATGTGTGCCATGAATGGTCCGCTACACCGCGAGTCAAACCCATGCTCCGACGTAACGACCGACCGAGTTTGAAGGCAACTCGAAATCAGCCCGTATCCAAGGGTGCCCTGGACGTGTGGTTCCCCCCTAGCTAGCGCTGGCTCCCCCCTGCCAGGCCGAATGGCCATTCCGCCGACCATGTCCTTGGGCCTTCTCGAAGGTTTCAGACCCCACCAGCTCAATCTCAGGCCCCTACTCAGCATGACGCGAGATCAACATTCAATGATATGAACTGGTGGCAGGTTCGGTTCATGATGTCGCTTCCAAAATCCATGTTGACGATCTAGCAAGGAGGAACTACACGAATGCTACGACCTCGGCATGAGCGAGTCGCCACAGCAATGCTTGACAAAGTGAGATACGACAGTGGGTAATTAATCATTGCGTCGTCCGAATCTTCCGCACTGCTGATGGTCAGTGTCTCCATTTCCTCGGTTCTCAAGCGGACGAACTTGATGGAACCAAGCCAAATGGCAGCTTACCACTAACTCGGCTAAAACACACGTACACACACCATCCAGCTAGCCCATTATCTATCACCAAGCCATGATTATGTACGCAGTACACCTCTGTGCTTCTGTCTGATGGAGCGAGCATCTCCGGACTTATCACAAGCTTTGGGTCTATCTGTCATCGAGTGGGGTCACCTGAAATGGGCAGAATCTGGATAGGTATCATATTCTTGTCTGTGGATTAGTTTAACGTGTGACAGTTCGCACACTTATGGCCCAATGGAACTATCACTCTGATAACTTACTGTTTAGTAATTTGGGCGTTTGTTAATCACAACAATCAAGCTCTTGGAGTTCTTATGACAGACACAGCAACGTTTGCTCGGTGTCACTTTCGCGTGATACAATCAAAGGCAGTCTCAGTTGATCCTGATCACAATACACATATTTACTTCCAACCATGTGCTAGCAAAACGACACTTTCGGCATTTTTGGCCTGCGACCGGCCGACGGACGATCTCCGTCTCAAGTTCAATAACTCCCGTCTTAAGCATGGTCATTGCTTGATTTGGGAAGTCACCTTTCTTAGTCCAACATCCATGCTTTTTACATGAACGACGTGTTGGAGCTTTCCAGGGGATAAACCCACGCCTGACACCGTGGTTTCCACGCCACTGAAGACGAGACGACAGGCGAAATTGGCGCTATAATTATGATCTCTCAGGTTCCTGGGAAGTCATGAACCCAGTCGCAGTAAAAGTGGACCTGGACCAAGTGGCTCTCCAACTACCGGCACTGGGAATGGAAAAAGCAAATGCAGAACGCGGGTGGTCCCACGCTCCGTCTCCGAGCGCGAAGCCTTTGCCGCCTTTCCAGTTTCCACCATGGCGCCCCCATGAACGAAAAGAAAAGAGACAGCGGAGAAAATAAAAATCTTCTCGGAACCATACGAAGGCGGTACGAAGGAGAAGATGGATGTGGATAGGCCACTCCTCGATCCCAAAGGGGACAACGACACGGCAAGAGGGTCAAACATGTGGAGAAGGCGGCAGACATTCGGATACTATCTTCAAGAGGACCTTACAGGCAAAGCGCTGGGCGCCGCTGATACAAAAGGTACAAGACTCTTGATACACCGCATACTCGGCGATCAAGGTGATATCCAGGACCTACGACTGCTGCATGAGTCTAGTGCAAGCAAGCCCATGTCTTTTGGGTATGTCGGCGTGCAAAGTGGCCGCTATGTTGGCCCCGAGTTTGCCAGGTTATACGGTTTTCCCATGCGGCAGCGTCGGATCACCGCAAGAAAGACGTGATTTGAGGCGTCCAAGGCTTGTCACAGCAAACAATGACTAGGAAGAAAGAGGATATATCGGCATTGACCCTGCTATTGTCGTTCCTCGTACATATCTCATTCACCGCTGATTGATCCCGACTGACCATCGGTCACTACCAGTAGGTTTTTGTTTATGTCGGCACTACGAACACACCGTACTCGGTGCGGTGTGCAACCTTCACCTAATTTTTTCTTTTCTTTTGCTGTCTCTTCTCTCCCTCCCTCTCACCTTGTTTTTTCTCCCACCCGATATGACACGACTTGTTGTATCTTTATGCGAGGGTCCTCGTGTGCTAATGCACGCGAGTTATGCCGGTCGGGTCCATTTGAGCAAAAGCTGCCAAAGTTCTGAACCATTGTGGATAACCTGATACCCGAAGTCTCAGCTGCATCTTACACAGATCCCCGACGACCTGGAAACCAGGCGGTTCGAGCCACCAACGCGAGGGGTAGTAACACGAGACCGAGACACAAGACGCAGGCCATCTAATGTGCGTGTGTGTGCGTCAGTGGGCGGGGGATCAGTCCAATCGAGGCCGTTGGAAATAAACCGTCGAGCGTCTCCGAGTGGAGTGTCAAAGCACTTAAGAAGCACGGTGACTCAAGACCGTATGCTCCAGGTCATGATGTGCATGTAGCAGCTCAATCTGGACTTGGGTTTTTTTTTTCTTCTCTTCCTTGCTTTGGCCGGGCGGGTGGTGTACTCGGAGACTTGCGGAAACATTTGTCCCGTGAGGCCTGAAGCACTCAGGTATGTCACTTGTGACGCCCGCTTTGTCTACCTTGCCTCCGGAAGCCAATTACTATTCACTCATGCAGTTGCTATGAGTCGATTTGCGCCGGCTCCAGTCTTAAGAAGCAAAGTTGCTTGATGCTGATTTTGCATTCTTTCAAAGCCACCAACGGAGGCGGCCTATGTCAGCCTGTCTTTCCTTGGCTTCTCTATCGGCCGGGTCCGGGTCCGTTGACGTCTTCGAATCCAAGCCGGCGGCTCTGCTGTTGCGGAGGACTCCCGGGTACACGTTACGATGCCCTAGGTGGCGTGCGGGCATACAGGTGTCACGACCTTTGAATGATATGAGGTGGGGAATCAGCTGTCACTCTAGGAGAAGTCGCTACGGCGTTGGGAGTTGGATAGCCTCATGTCAAGGCATAGCACTGAGACACAGGTGGGGAGGATGCAAGGGATTTGCCAGTTGGATCGGCCCAAGAGCTGGGCAAGATCTGAAATGCAGGGCCGCATCTTCCTACGCGCGTGAGGAGGGGCTCGCAGTCAGATTAGATGTCGTCGGGATGTCTGTCTCTGTCTGACACGCCATGTCCTCCACTCCGCCCGTGGCAGAAGGCGAAGTCCGCGATGCATCACGAGCAGACGGGAAACGTCGGCCCCAGTCGGTGGTAGCGAGAGTATTCGGTTTTCCTTTTTACAGTACGTCCTGCTTTGGGTTTTGCTTTGCACTGCACTGCAAGACTCGAGCCGTTTTGGGTGATTCCAGTTGGGATATGGTGTGATGACGTTGCCTTGGTCATGACGAAGATGCAAATTCCGGGAGCATGGCATGATGTTCTGTAGGGTAGATCACGCTGCGGGTGAGATTTGCCTCCTTCTCGGGGCTGTCAGGAGGGAACATTAGCTGTTGTCAGACATTGTGATAATTCTAAGAATAAACAACAGAGTAAATGGTATTTTCTTGCAGCGTCGACTGTGGGGTTCGTAATACTTGGTGGTTTTTGTATGTGTTGTTTACATTCCTAAAGTAATATAGAATAATCAAATATCATTTATCAGGAACCTGCATGTGTCTGAAGCGAAGTTGACCTAAGACGTTGGGTAAGGATGATTATTGAGTATAATGGCTACCGATCCTATTCCCTCTCCAATAGATGACTCGATGGAATGTAAGTCAGATGCAAGGTAACAATTCCTAGACTTCTCCCAAAATGACAGATCTAGGACTAAAAGTCATAGAACATGTTAGTGGGGACTTTTGAGGAGAAAAGTTCAGACTTTTCCATGTAGTTTAGGGTAAGCAACTTGCCCAGAATGTTTTCGTGGGTGACGTGGCGTCATTGAGATTCAGGAGCCATCAACGCGTGCAAGCCCCACCCCAGCCACCCCGAACCTCCGGCTACCAGCCACTCCGGCCCCACCGTCGACGACATCATCAGGCCCCAAGCGCCGCGGTCAAGTGCACTTGGCAGCCACCCAACCTCTCAACTTTTGTAGAAACAGGCCAATTGCCTGCGTACAACCCAGTAATTGGGCCCTGTTGCGTACGCCGGAGACCAGAACAATCCTGCCTTGGAAGACGAAGCTCGTATTTTCCGGATACTTGGGCCATATATCGCTGCGTCTCGCCGTTGGATGGCCGGCATCCCGCATCCCGCATCCTGCACCTTTCATCGCTCGAGTCAAATATTCCATGTCACACCCGAGTACACCATCAAGTCCTACTGTCTAGAAACCTGGACCACGTGCCGTACGAAGGACACTTGCAGCAGTTGCATATTCTCGCCTCCCTTCATCTCCAACGCGAGCTCTCCCTGCGTCGCTCGCATACCCAACCGCCCCCCATTCCGAACCTACGAAACCTCTAGGATGAGAAGGTCATTCCCTTCCGCCCTCGCGGGCGCGGCTGCTCTGCTGGCCAACACAGTCTCAGCCCAGACATGGAGCAGCTGCAACCCTCTAGAAAGCAGTAAGCCGCCTTCCAGCAACCTATTCTAGTCGTCTATCGATGCTAACCCATGTCTCCTCGCAGCTTCATGCCCTGCCGACACCGCCCTTGGAATGTCGGTCCACGTTGACTTTTCCCAAGGCGAGGTCAACTCCTTCGCCGCCTCCGGCTCCCCTTCATACGGTGACGATGGCGTTTCCTTTACCGTTTCTCAAGGCGGCGACGCCCCGCAACTCGCCTCCCTCTTCTACATCATGTTCGGCCGTGTCGAGATCACCATGAAGGCAGCCCCGGGTGCCGGCATTGTCTCCTCCCTCGTGCTCCAGTCCGACGCACTCGACGAGATCGACATCGAGTGGCTGGGCGCCAAAGGAGACGAGATCCAGTCCAACTACTTCGGCAAGGGCCAAACCGCATCGTACAACCGCGGCCAGTTTCATGATGTCACTGGCACGCAATCGGAATGGATCACCTACACCATCGACTGGACCAAGGACCGGATCATCTGGATGGTCGGCGGCACTGCCGTCCGGACTCTCAACTACGGCGACGCTGAGGATAACCATTACCCGCAGACGCCCATGCAAGTCAAGTTCGGTGCCTGGTCTGGCGGCGACCCCAGCAACCCCCAAGGGACTATCAAATGGGCAGAGGGCCCAACCGACTACAGCCAAGGTCCCTTCAAGATGCAGGTCCAGAAGATCGTCGTCACTGATTACTCGACGGGCAGCGAGTACAAGTACACCGACACCACGGGCTCGTATGAGTCCATCGAGGCCGTCGACGGAGAGGTCAATGGCAACGAAGACGGCGGCTCCATCACCGTGACAGCCACGGCCGCCGGAACCACCGTTACCGCCGATGTCCCCGTTGGTATTGCCGTCGACGACAGCACGGCCACGGCTACGCAAACCGGTTGGCCTTGGGTCGCATCGGCCCGGCCCTCCACCGGCGCCATCCCCAGTGGTTGGGCCATGAACTCCGAGGGCAAGATTGTGCCAATCGGCGCTGCAGGCTCCCTGCGCGCCTCTTACTCGTTCCTCGTCCTAGCTCCCATACTGGTGGGAGTCATGACCTTCGCGGGCAGACTCTTCTGAAATAGGAAGTCAGTTTGACTGCGTGTACATGATGGGAACGACACGATGCTCCGGATACGAGCACGTATGATATCGAAGATATTAATGGCCTTCGGGTTTGCTTTCTCTATAGATGTACAGAATATTGCATGGAAGGCGTTTGAAAACGATCAGCATTGAGCATTTGCAACATGGATTTTCGGCAGCGACGGCGTTATGGATGGAATGGCAACAAAAGGCCGCCGAGGTCAACTAGATAGAGATACATGATTAGACACGTGTGTACGCAAGGATCAAAAGCTTTGTCGATATATGGAGACCTGTTTGTACAAATCGATACCAATGTTGCAAGAACCCCCATGACCCGTACGTCTTTGTCGTACAAGTGAGATCTACCTAATGCCACAAGTTAGTGTATTGTGGAGTGCATATGAAGTGATCGAATCAACAGCAACGACCTCGTCTAATCAGCTAAAGTGTAGGCAAGATAATATAAGCAAGAGACATCTGATTCATTGAATTCTAGAAGCAAGTTTGATCTAACAAAGCTACGAAGCCCTCCAGCTATTCGGTTCCCCCAGACCTTCTGTCTCACCACCTGACCCGCGTCCGCTCGCCCACCGGCTTCTAAATAGGCGCGGGTCTTTTCGAAAGAAGAGTTGTGCCGCCGTACACCTCCCTATGATCCGTATAATTCGCCGTTTCCTCAATTCATGAATCCAAGGTTCTCCCACCCCCGTGGACCCTTGCTGCGCATGTGTATCCGCTGTGCCCCGCTCCCCGCTCCTCTGATGTAAATGTTGAGTGTATAAAAGCAAGTAGTCTTACAAAATCACAAAAAACAAAGCAAAACGAAGGCAAAACGCAATCAAGCAATCATAAGTGACTTGAAACCAACGCGCGCGGCTGCCCTAGAAGGTCCAGTCATCTGTATCCTCCACAGACTTGATGGCCCATCGAAATTTGTCTCGAAGGGTCTTGGAGAAAAACTTCTCAATCGGGACATCAAACTTCTTTGAGAAAACGACAGTTAGGCGAGGGTCGATGTAGTTCTGAGGAAGCAAGTTAGTCAGGTGAATATGCGCAAAAGAAGACCAGAAGTTCTCACCATCTTGGAAGTGCCAAGAGCAACTTCCTTGTTGCCATCGCGATCCTCAGCCTGCAGTTCAAGCGTTTTGATTCGCTCTTCAATCTTGTCAATCGCGCCCATGAACTTTTCAACGGTTGGCCCTCGGCCCTCGGCCACGACCTTCTTCGTCTTGTTCTCCTTCTTGAACTTGGCCTCTAGCTCTTTGACGGTCAAGAGGCGCTCCTTGAGCTCCTTTTCGGGAAGGGGCTTTTCCTTGCTGGCAAGGAGCTTCTCGTTGTCCTTCTCGAACTTCTTGGTGATCTTCGTCCGCTGTTCTTCCACCAAGAACTCCTGGTGCTCATGGATCCACTCCTCATCGAGATCTTCATCCAGTTCGAACCAAGAAGCACCCTTCTTCTTCTTCTGGGTGGGATCGATATCTAGAATCATCTTCTTCGTTCGCCACTTCTGATACCGAAGGCCCTTGATCTGAGAAAATGTTAGCCCTCTTCCAATACTCGAGATCAGATAGTACACACCCTGTCGCCTAGCTTCTGCATTTGCTGTTCGTGTCCAGCGCCCACAGTTCGCTTGTGGTTACATAGAATAGCGACCTTACGGTTGCAGTCGTTGTAAAGTTTCACCTTCTCTGCAACACTGCCACGAGACCGAGGATCCTTGCTAAGTTCCTTGAGCAGTTCCGACATAGTGAAAGACGCATTGTAGGTACGGAAGACCTTGGCAGTCAAACCCTGCATGTAGCTGTTCAAGTGCTTGTTGAGTTGGGAAGTCTAGGGATATTGTTAGCATGAGGCTTGCAAGTGGACCGTTCGCTGACTCACGTTCAGGCGGTCGAAGAGGTCATCGCCGATGGTCTTGGGGGGCTTTTTGAAAAGCTTCAAGTTCTTGAAGACCTGGGCGTCGACAGTGGCAGTCTCGTTGTACCTGATACTGTCCTTACCCAGGAAGTCAAAGGTGACCTGGTTGGGAGGCTGTAGGGTGACGTGTTCGTACTTGAGCGAGCAGCAACCCACAGTGTCAGCCTCATTCTCGGTATCCTTTTCGTTTCCAGCTCTCAGAGCAAGCTTGTCAATGAGGTACATGGCTGTGGCTCGCTGACGATCTGCCATCACCTCGCTTTTAAGTTCTTTGGTGTACTCCTTGCGAATCTTGCCAATGTGCTTCTTCAGCTCTCGCGCCTTTTCGAACTTCTTGAAATCGCTCTGTCCCTTGATATCACTGGCGGCTCCAAGCATCACGTACTTGTAAGCACCGTTGATGTTCTCCTGCCACATAGCTAGCCAAGTCGCCTTTTGGTCATGCTGAACTGCCTTCCACTTATGCCCGACCGGAGGGGTTGGCACCTTTGCATCCTTTCCGATGTTGATGGTGATGTGCTCGGGCAGGACTCGAGTCTTGATCTTTCCGGTCTTGGGGTGTTCTCCTCGGCCGCGGAACAGACTAGGGGGTTCGACTCGGAAGTTGCCAACCTTTTGCTTTCGGCCGTCCCACATGCAGTGGAGGTAGGGTTCCTCGAGCTTGTCCTTCTTGGCCTTGGCAGCCTCCTTCTCCTCCTTCGTCATGTTCTTGGTCTTGGTGGCCTCGGCCTTGGCTGACCAGTATTCGTACATTTGTGAGAAATCACACTTGTCCAGGCTTTTGATCTGAACCTTATTACCGTTAGAGTCTGTTGCCCCATACTTCTTGATGAACTCAGAGAAGTCGGTGAAGAAATTTTCACGGAACACGGGGTTGTCCAAATGGTGAGACGACGCAGGAGTCATCATGGCCACCCAGAAGCTGGCAGCTTCTTCAGCCTCGAGGCCAAGCGTGACGGGCTTCCCATCGTAGATCAACTTGACGTGCTTGGGGAGAGGCTCGTACTCGGGCGCGAAAAGAACGCCGTTGTGCTCCAGAGTCCGCCACTTGTTGGCGTTGTTCGAGGAATCAAGGTCGTCCCACCATCGGTGCTCTTCTTCTTCATCCTCGCTCTCCTTGGTCTTCTTTGCATTCTTTACTGGTGTAGCCCTGCTGCCCTTCTTGGCAGGCGCTGCCGCCTTGCCTCTCTTGGCGATTGGAGCATCGGAATCGGACTCCTCCTTTTTCACGCCGTTGGATTTCCGCTTCGCTGAGGTTCCATTTGACTTCCGTTTGCTGACTGAAGACCTGGCAAGGGGTGCATCGTCGTCAGACTCGTCCTTGATGGACTTCCTGGGAGTGGCCTTCTTAACACGAATGGCCTTCGACTCCTGCTCCGCCTTCTTTTCGATGGACGCCTTCTTTTTCGCCAGTTTCACCCCGAGCGGTTGGTCATCATCGTCCGAAGTTTCGGGCAGTGCGGTCTCATCATAGGAGGGAGGAAGCTTTTTGACTCTCGTCTTGCTGATTGGTTCGTCATCCGAGTCCGAAAGAACAGGTTTCTTGGACTGCCGTTGCCGTTTTGCCTATGATAGCATCGTCAGCTCGAGTTTGGCCCCACAGCAATTTTCCCCCCTAGCTTGGAAGGATTCACGAACCAGAGGAGCACCCTCGTCACTGTCGGAGTTGTCCTTGTAGCTGATCTTGGTGATGGAAGTACGCGACTTGCGCTTGTTTGCGCCATTCGAAACCGGCGCGTCTATGTCCACGTCTTCGTACTCAACCGGACCGTTGCGCACCGAGAGGCCCCCGAGCACGTCGCTCTTGGGGCCGGCGCGGTCCAAGGCCCTGTCCTGCGCGTGGGAGATTCTCGCGGCGGAGACTGGAACAAAGAACTTGTTAGCACAGGCCGAGTCGAAGAATGCGCATACGCGAGGCGTCGAAGGCAGGCGTCGGGAGAACTACGCAGAAACCGCCGTGAGGAACGCCGGAGGGGGAGAAGACAGCGAGAAAACAGGACTGAGGTGAGATGACTTACTACGGCCGTTGGCCCTCGCAAGAGGGCGGTCGTCGTCGGAGCTGACAGAGCTCATGCTGGGCGACGGTGGTGGTTGTGGCCGTGGTCGGTGTTGCGGCTGGCTGCAGAACAAAGGCTGTGAGGTCAGGGACCAGGATGTGAGATGGCGTTGGTGAAAGGGAAAGGGCTCGTGGAGAGCGATTCGAGGTTGGAAAAGAGAGGGGAAAGCGCATGCAGTGGCAGTAAGACGCTCCCTCAACACCTGGCAGATGAGATGAGGGAAGAAAGAGTGGCTGGAGGGTGAGAAAGAAGAGTAAAGAGAGGCAAAGAAACCCAAAAGAAGAGGGCGTCGGCGTGTTACTAGGCGTAGGCGGGCCGGGGAAGGCAACCTGCCGAGTAAGGTAGCCTGTACGTAGCGAGGTAGCGAAGCAGCGCTAGCGCATGGAGGGTGCCCGGCTACCAGGCGCCCCATCACGTGACACGCCTCGGGATTTGGGCGTAGCCGCTAATTTACCGGGAAAAGAGTGACGAGAACAAAACGAAGGTCCGCAATACAACGCAACCCGACCTTACACGACCGATTCCCCCATCAATTGATCCGAGCATCGCGATCAATTGGGCCACCGTTGGCAGAGGCGAAGTCCGAATATACACGTCCGTCACGATGCTGTCACGAACGGCCAGACCAGCTCTCCGAGCTGTCGCCGCAGCGCAGTCCCGGTAAGTCCTCCTCGGATTCCGGGCCCCCAAGATTTTGTTGCCGAAGGAGCTGCGGAAGCTGGGCGGGCGGCGGCAACGAGGTCGATTCTTGCCCGCCAGCGCCACGCCTCCCATGCAATTCGTGCTTGGATATCCCATCCCATTAATCGCAATGAGCGATGCGTGCGAATGAGAGGATTTCTGCTTTGCTAACGCTCGTGACCTTGTCGCAGAGCTGCCGTTGCCGGCCCCGGAACCGCTGCCACCTATGCGACTCTCCGTGAGATCGAGGACCGCCTCAAGTCCATCCGCAACATCGAGAAGATCACCAAGACCATGAAGATCGTCGCTTCCACCAAGCTCACCCGCGCCACCCGTGCCATGAACAACTCCCGCAGCTACGGTGAGACCTCCAACAAGGTCTACGAGTCTGCCGAGACCAAGGCTGTCGAGTCTGAGGACAAGAAGACCTTGATCATCGTCTGCTCTTCCGACAAGGGCCTCTGTGGTGGAATTCACTCTGGTCTCAGCCGACGCATCCGTTCCATGGCTGCTACCGAGCCTCCCTTCGACCTCGTCCTCATTGGCGAGAAGGCCAAGGCTCAGCTGTCCCGAACCAACCCCACGGCCATCCAGCTCAGCTTCTCTGGTATTGGCAAGGACGTCCCCAGCTTCGCCGATGCCCAAGCTATCGCCGACCAGATCGTCCAGCTCCCTACCGAGTACACCGACATCAAGATCCTGTACAACTCTTTCGTCAACGCCCAGACCTACGAGAGCACTTTCATTGAGGCATTTTCTGAGGACGCTATTCTCCAGTCTCGTGAGTCTGCCTATAATTGAAGATCCCTTAAATTTGTAGCTGACACTGTTTCCTTTTCAGCCAACTTCTCCGCTTTTGAGATTGACGATGAGGTCCTGGGCAACATGCGCGAGTACGGCCTTGCCAACTCCCTCTACTGGGCTCTGGCCGAGGGCCATGCTTGCGAGCAGTCTGCCCGCCGAAATGCCATGGACGTAAGTGATACAAACAAAAGAACCCTTATAATCCTAGTAATGTGCCGGTACTGATAATTCCCGCAGAATGCCTCCAAGAACGCCGGTGAAATGATCAGCAGGTACCAGATTCTCTTCAACCGTACCCGACAGGCCGTCATTACCGGAGAGCTGGTCGAGATCATCACTGGTGCTACCGCCTCGGAGGATATGTAAACAGTGGAGGTGCAAGCCGGGGCCTGACGCTTCCCTTTGTATCAACACCATCGGTCATCAATCCGTGGTTCCCCAAGTGTATCAAAGCCTTCAATCAATTCCTTAGTAGCCCACACGACATCGTGTGTGGTAGCGATCACAATTGTCGCGTTTCGTTGAGCTGAACCAAACTGCATTTGCTTGAAAGACCAAATTAACACGCCCTTCGGGACCAATTGCTACGTACAAGTCAAAACCCTCAACAAAAGCTCCGAACACCGGACATGTGCAAATGGTTGGGTTGTCGTCCTCATGACAATGCCGTTAAACCAGCTTCTATCTTCCCGAAATCAATTAAAACGCGCCGACCGCGATTCGAGCATCAAGATATATACTATAAAGAATCTATAACTCCATGTCGCTATCCCGGTCCTCTGCATAGCTTACGTTCCTCGTTCTCCGAGACTTCTGTGGCGATCGGGCCATGCGAGCGAGCTCTCCCGGTCGGGCCATGCTGGGATGATCCTTTTCGTACGCCGCCCTGAGGGCAATGGCATCTTGATCCCACTTCTCCGCGGCCTGAGTGAAGGCCTGCACGGCTTCGGCATATGCGTGCTTCTGTTCGGCCGCCTGGTCTTCGAAGGGTTTGCGTTCTTCGGGAGAAGCTTCCTTCCACATCTTGGATGTCATGATGCGGACTTCATTGGGAACCGCGCGACCGCCTCGACCAGGCTTGCGATTTTCCTCGCACCGATTGCGCGCCACATCGAAGAAGGTCTTGCTGTAGAGAAGATATGCGTTGGCGGCCACTTTGGCCGGACGAGCGGGACGCTCTCCGATCTTAGACTTAATATGGATCCATACATCCAGCTCGTAAGCTTCAAGGCGAGCTTGTCTCGGGCCCTTAACGGGTTCCTTGCGCTTACGTAGCAGCAATGAGTCTCTTGGGAGAATAAGAGGTGTCGGAACCTCGATGGGTCCAACCATCGTGCTCAAGACCTCCGACGCGACTCGCAAACCAGACAGATATGCGCCGTGGACAGTTGCCGGATGGGTGCCGATTGTGTGTTCACCCGCGAAGAACAAATTGCCTACAGGTCGCGCCATTACGTCGTAATCTTCTGGCTGCATGCCTGGAGCAGCCGATGAATAGCTTCCTCTGGCGAATCGATCTGAACCCCATCTGGTAACAACCGCTTCCACGGGATAAGGAATATCCTGCCCAAAGACACTTCGTAGTACCTCCGTAGCCTCGGCCACAAGACTATCGTTGCTTGAATGCTCTGTTTCGAACCCGGCGTCGCCGGCCATCAGGGCAATCAGACAAGGCAGACCCGTTGTGTTCGATACGTTGAACCACTGAAAGAACCGCCCTCTATTCGCCGAGTAGTCTTTTTGAGACGTACTATGACGGTTTGGTGATTCCCTTAACACACCGAATATATCCCTGTCAGAGTCCCAAAACACCTTGTCATATACGAGCACCACCTTGTTCAAGATGCCAAACCCTAGGCGCCCAATCGCATCTGTTTTCCATGAGGGAAGTGGCGGTTCAAAGGTAATGTTGTTTTGCTTCAGGACACCGAGCGGGATGGTGCAGACAACGGCATCTGCATCCACCACGGAGCCGTCATCGCACTCGATGGTGGCAGACCCAAGACTATCTTCTCTATGGTATGAGATGCTCTTGACCGCGAACTTGGTCTTCAGGTCGAGTGAGGTTGGACATTGGACCAATCCCCGAGCCACACTCTGGTACCCGCCCACAACCATTGTGTGGCTCCCCTCCCATTCGTTGCCGGCATCAATATCCCACAGCCCTAAGCTGAGTTTGTGTAAGTTTGTTGCATTGCTGTATTCGAGATTGGCAATATGCCAATTGATGAGACGGTAGTCTTGGGGGTTTAACTCGACGAGCTGTTTGTATTGGGATATCGCAGAATCCAGTACAGAGCCTAACGTTGCCTCGTTCTCGTTGACAGCCTGGGTTAGGTCGATGTTCTTGTCCTTGGCAGATTGGTCTCGCAGAGTCCATCCCATCAGCGTTGCCTTGTCCGCAGCCTTCAACGTGGCAGGCGTCCCGGGTTCGTTGTGAACCCGACCAGTCAACTTATCTGATGATACCGGAACCAAGTTCACCTTTTCTGGTACGTTCTGCTCAGAGACTGGAGGAGCATGTGGTAACGCCGCAGCAGCCTCTTCCGCCTGAAGAAGCGTCTTACTGCCGTCTCCAGGGCTGTCTCGTCCTTCGTCCAGAAGACCACGATTACCCTCAATCAGTTTCGACGGCTGAAGCATGTGCTTGTACTCGCTGACCCGATCTAAGCAATCATTGTAAAGCTTCTCGACAAGTTGATCTCGCACCGGATCTACGGGTTTCCCGTTGATGTCGTAGATTGTAGTATCTGCTGTGAGAGGATGGTATGGCAAGCCGAGCTGACCGCGAAGCAGGATATTGATGGGGTTCCCGCGATCAAATCCAGTGATAATCATGCCACCCATTTCTGCTGTATGTCGCTTACCCACAAACGCTGGCTGAGGTTCGGCAGGCTTCGTCTTGAATTCACGAGAGTAGACGCGACCACCTACACGACTTCTTCCCTCGAGGACTACAACACGAGGCGGTTCCTCGCCTCGTTCATAGAATATGTCGGCGTACTGCTTAAACAGCCCCTCCAGTTGTCTCGCGCAACCCAGCCCCGAGATGCCGGCGCCGATGACCACAATGGTTTTCTGACGCTTGATGATCGGGGCGCTCTTGTCATCGATCTCAGCTTGGGGCACCTGAACACATCCATAGTTGATGTACCCACGCCGCACAAGCCAGTCATAACAAACACTTGCCGCGTCGAACCAGCGAGCGTTCGCGCAGCCAACGGCCTCTTTTCGGGTAACACCAACCCAAGGACGTCTCAACCACAGACGCAACACGCCATTTCTGATATTCAAATAGGTTGTAACTTGGGTGTGAGAAATATGATGACGCAGCAGATGGTATTCTTCTGGGTGTAAGGCATATGGATTAAGCCGAGATGACTCCGCCGCCATTATGCACTCGCTAGCATACTTGTAGGGAGGTATGTCGGTCGGGATTGACGACTTCGGTAGAATGTTGAAATTGTAACGTTCAGTATCATTGTGAGCTGGGGATTGTCGGAGAGTTGGAGTGGGCCGTCCGTGGCTCGGCTGATTCCTAGGACCTTCGGCCTCAACAGGCGTGGTAGCCTTACTTGACAAGGTCGAAGGTGCTGACGATATTTCGGAGAGTTCCGTCAGGGCCGACAGTGACGACGCGAATGAGCCGACGCCGCTGATCGCGGCAGGATGTGGTAGCGTCGTGTCGGGAATTTGACGAGTTTCTGGTCTGCATTGCGTTTAAATAAAGGACCAGAGCAACGAGACCAAGAACCAAGCTGAGGAGCTTGGGGGATGGTGCCATTGGATGCCACTTACCCAAGGTTGACATGGACGCTCATTGAGTCGTCGGACTCATGAGGACTCACGTCTTCATCTATTTCCATATCTCCAGACCATACAACTATCTCCGGCGCAATTTCTGGCGTATGCTCTGTCGAGGTTTGTTCTGACTGGGCAGCTGACGCAATGTCAGGAGTGGTCGGGGGAGACATGCGGCCCTGGACGCTGGGCGTGACGACTGTTGCTGAGAGCGACAGTGAGTCAAAGACCTCCTTGCCCCCGTAACTTCGTTTCCGTAATCCAATGCCCGTCTTGAGATTGTTCCTGGAGCCTGACCCCATAACTGCGTCGGCTCAGATAGTTCCTCAGATACGTGGGGCGAGATATAAAAAATCACCGCTATCGCCGGGGGCGGAGATCAACTTCGACTCTTGTCGGAATGAAGGTCATGGACGAATGAGATGAGAAAAGGTGCATTTTGCGGCGATACTAGTAAGGTCAGAATTGAACTGTTTATTTCATATCAGCATGTTGATGTGCATCTTATACATATGTTTGGAGTCACGTACCCGATGGATGACACTGGGGCGCATATACTGAGAGGAGTAGTCGCTCGAATCTGGCCTGGGCCTGTACCGCCCACGATCGTGTATTTGCCGACGTCGATCAGTCCATGGCAAAGACCAAATGACTTGTTCAGTCAGATGCTCCAATTTCGAATTTTGTTGGGTCTCGTCTCAGGACAACTTGGTGCAAGGGCTTGACTCTGTCAGCCATTCCCGCCCCTCAAGATGGGGGAAACCATGTTCACGGCCGGGATCACGTGCGACGCTACGACCGAATCAGAGGCTTCCTGAAGGTGGGCCTCACCTCCATTCCAACGACATACTCCCAGTTCTAAAGTCTATCACGATATCAACGACCACAGCGACCAAAGCATTTAACGTCCATATTAACGATTAGCTCATCATCACTCCAGATATATGCATTCGCTTTGCTCGATCTGTCTCGAATTGCTGCAAAACTGCGCTCAATCAGCCAGCCAACCACCTAGCCAACAACGTCCGAGGTATCATACAAGTTCAATCAACTCAAGCGGCAGGCGTGGCCTTGTCCTCCTTAGTGAATGACCCCTTCTCAATTGCCGCATCCATCATCCTGTTCCCACTAATGATAGATGTCGTGCAGATGACAATATTTCTTCGACCTTATCGAGACACGCGTTAGGTCAAAACATGGCTTTCAAGTGCCGAGGGAGAACTCACCTTCCTCCTGCTTCGCGATAAACCTCAGGGCGGCAATCTCTGTGAAAGTGATACCGCCTACAAAGACAACGAAGATCGTCTGATTGTTGCCATTTCCGGATAGGAGTGCTCTGGCTTTGACAGCCTTATCCTCGCCCTTTTGATGCTCATAGAACGTCTGCCCACGAACATGCTTGACTGCCTCGTCGAACCCATGCCATCCCTGCGCAGCAGCACCGGCCGGGGCTACAGCCGCACCGACAACCCCGCCGCCTTTCGTAACTGAGAGCAGATATTGCTTCTGGAGGATGCATTGAACAAGACGAATCGACAATGGGGCATAGCCACTATACACGTAGGATACGTCGTTGGGATCGTCCTCCTGAACCTCGTCCACGATCAAGCGCAGTTGCTTGCGTAGATATGTGTAGTTGGTCTTAGTGCCGCTCGGTCCAGCATTGCCAGCCATAGGAATCATCCCCGCAAGTGGCGATGACCGTGACAGGAACAGTTGCAATTTTTCGAGATTGTTAAGGGTCAACAGGTGCTGGTATCCGTAGCCTTCGAGAATAAGCCGCCGGAACTGGTCGAAATCCTTAGGCTTTATCCCCCCGGATATACATGAGTAGATGCAAAGCAATCTCAGCGTCTCCCGGATCGGGGCATCCCGAGCAATCAGCTCTTCAATCCCCTCAAACTGGGACGACGGGTCGGCACCTGCAGCCAGGTTTTGCTGGACCTCTAGTAACCCCTTGAACAAATCCGTCCGAGTATGTTTGATAATCTCCTCGGCTAGGCCCGTGTGTGTTCTTGCACTTTGTTGCTCTTGCTGGTAGCCAGGTAACTGACTGACAAAGTCCTTAAGTTCTGCAATGGTCTTCGTCTTGTGTTTAGTCTCGTACTCGCTCTGCACTTTCTGTAACCGTCTCGCAACCTTGTTGAGCAAACTTCCGACGATGGCGAAGTTGGCGTCGCGGAGCTGATCGTACAGCTTGTCGCTTGAGTCGAGTTGGATGGTTCTCTTCCGGCTCTGTGCCGTTGCTGCCGAAGACTGCGCGGGGGCCCCTACGACTGTCGTATCGACCTTGGTCTGGTTGTTCTGGATCTCAAAGACTTCATCGATTAGACCCTCGTATGTGAGCTGGGTAAGAAGGGGAGTGACAAAGTCGACCTCGCGATCAATTATGATGACGCTCTCATTCGTTGTACTAGGCGTTAATCCAATCTTGTTGGCCTCGCTCACATCTTCGCCTGCAAGAAGTTCTTGCCGCATGCGGGCGAGAAGATCCGCTACTCGCTTCGCATTGTCGCCTTTGCCAATTACCTTAGGAAACAGACCGTGGTTCTGCTGGATCTCCATGAGCGCTCTCGCCAACAGGAAGTTGGGCGTCACATCTTTTGAAAGGTATAGGTCTCGAAAGGATTCGTCCAACTCAAGGGATAAAACATCCTTCTCGAGGGGAAAGAAGGATAGCGGTAGCTCGGAAATATTCACGTCGCCAAGCACGCCGGCCTCCTCTAACATTTGATCGGAGACGAGGGTGCGCCGGGGCACCCAGAATATGTGGAAGTCATGGGGCGTCTGACTCTCGCGCTGAACCCGCTTGATCTGTTCTGGAAAATTGGGTTAGAGGACTGTCGTAGCATCGATCGATTCATGTTACACACCTGCTATAGCTTCGGCATGGCGGCCGCATTCACCCCGCGCGATGAAGATGACATTTCGCTGACTTGTGTCGACGTTGTTGTTCTCGAGGATGAAGAACTTGTCGACGCCGTACTCCTGGAGGACAGCGACCTTGACGATGATTCCAATGGGCCCGACAAGGCTTCGATCAAGGACAACATTCTTCTTGCCGCGAACCTAATGTGGTCGAGTCATTAGCCAGCTGCCTTGCGACGCTGGGGGAGAGCTCCGCGGGGGTGGCCGAGGGAGGGAGAGCCTTACGTACACCCTCAAGCAGGTAGAGCAGGTCTTTGCGGGCCTTGTTGCGGATCTGCTCGGTGCTGAATTCCGTGCGAGGAGCCATTGTGGCTCAACGCAAACTCGCGGCGAGGGGGGAGCAGAGGGAGAGCTGTGATACTCGGGCGGATGTCGCGGTGTTGATGAACGAGCAAGTCAGTTCGCTGGCGGTGAAGCTCTGGCGGGGCGGGTCACCGAGGCTCAGCTCCGGAGTCCCACTGAAGGAGCCGCCTAAACCGACGTCATTCAGCTGCTTAGCTAGGTGGGACAATCAGACTACCATACTAAATAAACGCCAGATGCATGGCTCGCCAGTGAATTATCCGTGGGTTGAACAAAAAGAGATTATAATAAGATGTTTATATGTGTAGCTTATACATCTGCATAAAATAGAGAACCCGCAACGACGCCGGCATATCAGTGAGTTCTCTCCTCCTCGGCCGACCCATGCATACGATGACCATCATGATCGATGGCTGTGTGTGATGTTGTTGTTTCTTCAAGCCTAGAAGCGTCCGGACAAACCCATATCTCTTGAGCGGGCGGTAGATCCATGTTGAGTCCACTATGCGTTTGATCATGAACGCCATTTGGTTGGGCCAACGACCCCAAGTAATCATCAAAACCACAAGCCCAGATGTCCCTCGCCAAACAAGTGCCATGTCCCTTCCGTGACTCGTTTCTTTCGTCCCAACTTCCAAAGGCCCAACGCCATAAGCACCAGAAATGCCCGCAAAGCTCAATGTGTAGTTTCGTAAATGCCTATCTGAATGTCTCTACTCGCGCGAGGCCCTTTTACACGGTATTGTCGTGATAGAGGAACTCGATGTCGCGGGGCCGTAGCTTATTGCCCCGCACGAAGTCCTCATCGCCGGGGGGTCGTTCGTCCTTGTCGTTGCTTGTCAGCATGCTCTGGATGCTCATGCACACGCTCGAGACGCTTTGAACGGGGCTCCAGCCCTGCTGGCCGAGAAGGTCGAGGCAGATGATGCCATTGGAGTAGATATGTGGGTGCATCGGGATCGGACGATCGGGCTTCTTGTCAAAAGTGACCTCGGGCGGTTCTGAATGGCATGTTTGTAAGTCTGACGACGGCACACTAGAAGATGGACGCAGCCTACCAATGGGATACATCTTGGGGAACTGGAATTTGAGTCGGTAGACTTGGCCCTCGTAGAGCGGGTTGGCGTCCAGCACGCGGATATCGAGAAGCCAGTCGCCAGCGACGCTGTCCTCGCGCTGTATCAAGTCGATGCCCGGAGGCAGACCATCCTTATGGATCTGCGGAAAGCCAGCAGGCATGAGATCAGCCATTCCCCTTTTTATCTCGGGAACCAGGAGCCAGAAGACAGAAGTCCGTAGCCAGAAGCCCCCAAATCATAGCTAAGAAGAAGCCATAGTCAGAAACCAGAAGCGCGAGAGCCTACCTTGCCCAGTTCCTTGACGAGGCGTCTGTCCCGCGTCGCTCCAGCCATCTTTGACGCTTCGAATTCTAAATCGCCTTGCCGTGCCTTTCCGTCCGGCTGCCTTGCCTTGCCTTGCCCTGGTATATCGTGGGAGATGCGTGGTGCGGTTGTAGGTCGGGGAAATTGCCGTTTGTTGGCTGCTCTGTGGAACGGAGGGAAGCAGGCCCAAGCCGCAAAGGCCTAGAAGGGTCGGTTGTTGGAGTGGGGGAACCGGCTGCGCCTTGGCTCCAATAACCCGAGTGGCTCAGCGAATCTCGATAATTGGTTAACTGCGCCTTGACTTCCACTACAGCATCCAAGTCGTGTGCATCCGGGTAGGTCGTCTTTTCTTGCCCTGTAGAAGGTACTCTAAATCGTTTATATGTATCGGTTATTCCAACTTGGCCGCCCATCACTGAGCTGCATCTTGTTGTGGAGTGGAGCAAAGTCCAACACTCACGATCCCCTGTTGTCGGGTATGAATCGCTAACAACAATAACTTCAGTGTTGAGGTACCTAATAGACTAAGTACCTATCCATATATCCTAAGCAACCGGCATGGTCACGAGACTTATAGTCCTCTTTCCAGCACAGTATAAACATATTATTCCTAGCTTCACACTTAGACCACGTGCTTGTGATAACACCCATTCATTCTTGCGAATATCCTTACCCTGGAGCAAAACCAAACGGAACGTTAATCATGTTCCATGCCATTTATATAAGTGGACATATGGCTACAACATATGGCCATGTGACCCTCTAACATTGGGATACTTAGTGCCGTTGAAATGGTTGAAATGGATGAAAGCTAAGTTATGGTCCCATCGTTGAGAACCAATGAGCACCACGGAGTAAGGAGTAAGGGGCTGGGAAGAAATGAATTCGCGACATTCTACGTGGCGATCCACCATGGACTAGATAGACTACCTATGGAGCATTGGAACACTTGAACTCGCCACTGGCAGCCGCCGTAGTTAGAAAAATCTCTTGGAACCGGGCGGTGGCATCGATCAGGGCTGAGGTCATAGTGGATAGTCTGATTTGTACCCGTACGGAGAGACGGGAAGAGCGCTCAGCCCGATATAACAGCCTGATAGGGCTGAAGACGACAAGCTGCAATCGTACTCTGGGGAGCGGCTGAGAAAGAGGGAACCAATTCAACCATAACGCCTTGCCTGGCTTCCTGGTTAGTGCTCAGCCACTCTCCCCTCAGCTAAGCTTCTGACCGGGTGTGATACGACTGCGCAGCGCCGCAGAAGAGGCTGCAGTTATTAATTGGGTTCCTACTGAGCCACGCACCCAACCTACCTAGGTATATTTTCCACTGCCACAGAGCCCTGCCGCCACTATCTTCTCTTGCCAAAGTCCCTTCCAACCCGTCGTCGCGGTACTGGGGATGAGCAGTGATTCTGAACGGGGAAATATGTATTTGGGGACCCCCTTGGATGCCCCCTACTGCCTAAGTAGCTGATCGATGGTTGAATTGGTACCTCCCTATCTTTGGCTGTACGTAGAACTCGTAACTTGGTAACTTATGGAGCTGCGTTGCTGAGGTGAGTTTGGATGGGTGGAGGGTGGTGGGCGTATGGTGGGCTGGTGGGTATTCGTAGCGGACAGCCAGCAGCGGACAGTGGGCGGGGAGCCCGAGAGCCCGTCCCTCCAAGGCGTATGGACCACTGTTCCCTTCCAGCTCCGTAGCTGTCAATCGAGTTAATAAGTTAAAGGTCTCCTCCTCATCCATCCCCATCCAGCCCGTTCGTTCCCTTGGCCTCTCTCACACGACCCGACCTTGATTCTCGCTCCCCCGTCATCACGGCGTCTAGATAACGGGCTCAACCCTCGCCGACCTGGGCTCGGATCCTACCCCTACGGCCTCTCGCTCGGTTCCGGTCTCGTCGAATCCAGCGCTTCACCATTAAAACCGTCCATCCCGCTATCGCTCCAACGCCTCCAAGCGCCCTCACCACCACCACCCTCCCTACCCCGCCATCCAGACCATCTTCGTCGCCGCCATGAGCTGTAAGTTGCGACCGCCGTCAGCCTCACTCCCTCCCCGCTTTTGGCTTTCGTGCCCGCCCTTGATCTCGACACCTTGATCGATGCGCTGGATTGTCTGCTTTTCTGATACCGTCTCGGCTTCTCCAGACCCAGACTCTCCAGCTCCCTAGCTCTCCAGCTGTCTAGCTCTCCAACGCAAGATTCCTCTGCTGACCATGGCCTCTTCCTCCTTTCTAGTCCAGGGCATGCTGCACAGGCTCCAGGGTCAGCCCGACAGCTACGATAAGAAGTACGCAAACCGTCCCTCCTCCGTCCCTCCTCTTTCTACACCCCCCTCGACACTAGATGCCTAACCCTTCGCTCTCCGCATCCAGGTCTCTCTACAGATTCGGTCGAACTCTCGGCGCCGGAACCTATGGAGTCGTCCGTGAGGCCGATAGCCCTTCCGGCAAGGTCGCCGTCAAGATCATCCTGAAGCGCAATGTCAAGGGCAATGAGCAAATGGTCTACGACGAGCTGGAGATGCTGCAGAAGCTCAAGCACCCCCACATTGTCAAGTTTGTTGACTGGTTCGAGTCGAGGGTAAGCTGATCCCCCTCGCTTCCCCACCAAAAACCATCTATGCTGACCCAGTACTGCAGGACAAGTTCTACATCGTCACCCAGCTGGCCACTGGTGGCGAGCTGTTTGACCGTATCTGCGAGCAGGGAAAGTTCACCGAGAAGGATGGTGCCGAGACCATCAAGCAGATCCTCAACGCCGTTGATTTCCTCCACAGGAACCAGATTGTCCACCGAGGTATGCTGCACTCAAAGATCAACCCCCCCCCCCTCTCAAGTCGTCCAGCACTAGCTGACCGAACGGTGCCAGATCTCAAGCCCGAAAACCTCCTATACCTGAGCAAAGACCCCGAATCCGACCTTGTCCTCGCAGACTTTGGTATTGCCAAAATGCTCGATGGCAAGGGAGAGTCCCTCAAAACAATGGCGGGCTCGTTCGGTTATGCTGCTCCGGAGGTCATGCGCAAGGAGGGCCATGGAAAGCCAGTCGACATGTGGTCCATGGGCGTCATCACCTACACCCTGCTCTGTGGCTACTCGCCCTTCCGAAGCGAGACCCTCCAGGACTTGATCAGGGAGTGCACTGATGCCACCGTCGTCTTCCATGAGCGCTACTGGAAGGACGTCAGTGACGACGCCAAGGACTTTATCCTTCGCCTCATCAACCCCAACCCTGATGAGCGCTGGACGAGCGAGGTATGTTGGCACTGCTGGACTTTGTTATTATCATGCAGACGAAATGCTAACTGACGACGTGTAGCAAGCTCTGAACCACATCTGGCTCAGCGGCAAGAACGCTACCGAACACAACTTGGTGCCCGAGATCAGGGCCTCCCGCGCGAGGAGCAGACTCAGGCGCGCGTTCGCCAAGATCAAGCTCGCCCGGCGAATTCAGAAGCTCCGCGAGCAGGAAGAGGACGGCGTGGAGTCGGATCTGTCCGACATCTTCCGCGAGGTCGCTCTCGCCAAGGCTTTCGACGACAAGGAAGAGAAGGAGGTTCTGCGAGTCACCGAGCAGGTCGAGCAGGAGACCAAGCGCAAGAGTTTCCAGGCTTGAGTTCACGACGCTGGTGCGGCGATGCAAGGCGGGTAAAGCTCCCCGTCTTGCTCACATAGCCGTGGGAGTCTGTTAGGACTGGAATACAAATTGGGATATCGTTCTAAAACTAGGTCTTATCGAGACTAGGGAGGGACTCTTTTTTTGGGTTGTCCCTGGGATTTAGTCAGGTGGACATGGCAGGCGACAACTGTGTAAAGGTCGAGATCTCCGTGCGAAATGGTTGATTCTCAAATGGTTCTCAATGGTTGATTTACAGTATCTTGTTTTGGACCGCTACTTTCGGGAAGAAGTCGTGTAGCGTGTTTTCCACCGGAAGTGATTTATTTGATATCGTTAAAAAACTTTGTATAAGCTAAGCTACTGGTATCGTCAAAGCAAGCCAAGCCACCTAAACCCTGAACCCCCAAAGGACTCATGTAATCCTTTACCATTTCCCACCGTCTGGACGCTATTTTAGACATTTCCGCATGATCCTCAACTCAACGCCATGTTTCCCTAACAAACACTAGGAGCTAACGATCGCCTAAGGGAAACCCAAAATGATAAGCTGAACTTAACATACAAAGAATGAAGGGAACATCCTTTGGAATGACTAGAGGGTAAAAAAACAGTCCACGTCTACTCGAGCATGTCCGCCATGGCGCTCTCCCGCAGCACCTCGTACCGCCGGGTATCGAACCGCCGACGCTGCCAACCTCCGGCACGTAGCTTCTCAACCCTTGCCTGCAGATCCAGGGCGCGGTGTTCGTCGTGCAGAAGCCCGAGGTTTGCGGCCGTCGGGGGAGGGTTCCGCGCCGCCTCGAGGTCCATCTCGATGAAGGACAGATGCCGGGCGACCTGACGCTGCAGGCTGGCGAGGAGCCCCGCGTAACGGAACGCGGAGTGGACATGGTCGGAGGTGCGGTCGGGCAGAGCGGGCAGCGGCGGCGACTCCGCCTCTCGGGCCGGGCTTGTCGGCGGAGACGGCATTGCGTCGAGGATGTCCTGGAACGAGCTGTCCACCCACGAGGGCAAGCCGAGAGTCGGCGAGTCTGGGCGGATCAAGACGTCGCCGTCTTCCGACGCAGCGTCTAACGATGCCCGATCCTCGGCCTTAAACTGAGGGGAATCGGGGGCTCCTTGCGAGGAAATGGACGATGCCCGGGAAGAGCCTCGCGACATGACCGACGGGCTCCAAAAGGCGGAGGCCGGGAAGCTCAATATGCTAGTTGGCGAGTCCCCAAAGTCGTAGAGGACGGACTGGCGCTGTAGAGACTGGTTCATGGAGGCATCGGAGGAAGCGATGAGGTGCGACGCCTTCTGGTAATGGTCTTGTGCCTGGTGGAGGAAGGCGACGCGGGTAGAGGAGGCGTTGTGTAAGCCGTGAGCCATCATTTCCTGGGCGTTTGCAGCGTAGAAGTGAAGGTAGATGAGATAAGCAGGCTGGATGACTGACTGGATATGAAGTGTTAGAGAAGGTGACCCGATGCTATCCGCAGGTTGACGGAGGGGTTTTTGAGAGTTGCGACTTACAGCGTCACGGAGGTTGTCCAATATCTCATTGCAACGAGTCGCGCATGGACGGTAGCGGTGGTTCATATACTCTCGCTTTACATCCTGGATTGCCTTTGCCCACTCGGTGTCCGTGTAGGGAAGGATGGGCAAGGACCCTGGGAAGTTCTGGGGGAAGCGTCTCGGGGCCTTGGTGGTGGTGGTGGTGGGTGGTGCGAAGGTATCGAGGTCGAAATTCAGATCGGGCGACGAGGACGTGGAATACCACGATGTTGAGTGCGTGGGTAGCGTCTGAGGAAGGAGAGTGGTCATCGTGATGAGATGATTTGTTAGAGAGAAGAGCAGAGAAGCGCCGTTGGTCCAAGATGTTGAAGATGTCGTGGGTTTCCAAAGATCGGGGTCCGGTGGTGCTGAGGGCGGTGGTATAAGAAAGAGCCTGGGAAGGAATGCGCAGAGAGTCGTAGCGAAAAGCTTGTGTTGCCAATATGGCGCCGTCGATTATCAACCTTTCGGGCTTGCGAGGTGGTCCAATGGGAAGGAGTCAGGCCGCGTGACGAAGACGTATATGACGTTCCAGAATGGGTTTTGGGGCGCCTGGTAAGTGAGTCGGGCGTCCCGGTGAGACGATGTGATCGATAAAAGGACTGGGACACAGAGAAGAGGATGTCGGTGTTGGACGAAGGAGGGGAAGCAGTAACAAGCGGAGGAGCGAGTATAAGTAGCAAGCAGAGAATAACTGAGCGTGTGAGAGGCTTGATGTAATACAGCTTGACAGCAAGGGACAGAGAGTGCGGGCGAGATCTGATCGGACGGGAGGGCTAGGATCCCCGGAAGCAGGAGTGAGATAGCGGGCGTGGGTCGTCGCTCTTGGGGTGATGCCGTATCCGGCAATATCTGAGCGCCCTACGGCGACGAGCGGCTATCTTCTGGTTCCAGGATTTCCAGATTTTCCAGGGATAGGCTGACAACTGGACCCCGGATTCAATCAAGGCGAGGTGGCCGCCGCTATGGGCGTCTTGAGCTTCGGGCGGATGGCCAACGAGAGAGTGGGCGGTGGTTGGAATGGATTGGAATGGTGGTCCGTCCGTGGGTGTTGGGGTGCACTGCACCATGTAAGTGAAGCGAGGTGAAGGTCAACAAAGAGGCAAGCGAGATAATGAGAAAGAGGCGCAAGCCACCAGCCAGATAGACAATTCTAGCTCACAGGCAAATAGTCTACATACACGCACTCGCTCGCTCTTCTCTCCTCTTTGCGGCAGCCTATAACGCTTTTTCTGCTTCTTCCTATTCTCCTCTCGTGAGCCAGCACCTCGACTACTTATCCCCTTCCCCGAAGCCACTAGTCATGCCTCGTCCAGGGGCAGCGAACCGGGGGAGCAAACGAAGCGGCTAGGGATCTTCGTTTTCTAATTTTTTTTTTCCCTTGCTTAAACTAAAACAAAGCAAAATCTCGAATCCTGCACGTTCCAACAAGGACGCAGCCATCAGCGGCCATCCCCCTTCTGCTTCGCGAGTGTTCCTCCCCACCATGAAGCAGAGAGGGCCCCGCGGAACCGTCGATGCGGATTGCTCCCGCAGTCCATTTGTTCCTGAGAAAACCGGGACTCGCTGCATGGGATGGGCGCCGTTAAAGAAAGATTCAGCAAAGAAAAAAAAATCAAAAAGATGGCTAACCAACTCATGTATCAATGCGGTACCGCAGCAGTAGTAGTAGTAGGAGTAGTAGTAGTAGAGGGCCGTTAGTGGAGAGCTGACAGCTGGGAGAGAGGCGGTCGAGGGGGGGAGGAGAAGACAGAGAACATCCAGTCTGTGGGCAATGGATCATGGATGAGAAGCGCCGCCTTTCTTCACTTCCGGTAAGCCGGAATGGATGCGGCCAATCTCAAGCAGGGGCCTAGTTGCAAAGAACACAGAAACACGAAAACACCATCCAGTGGCAGCATATGCAGTGGCCTCGCTCCCCGGCCGCCGATGTAACCGTCCAGGACTTCTTGCGCCCGGGATGCGCTGCGAGGCACGTACGATCTGCAATCAACTTGATTCATTTTCAGCATCTTCTGAACCTGGTCGTTCGAGGATCTTAATGACGCTTGTGTCTTGTGTCTAGCCGAACGTTGCAGATGGAGTGAGTCGGCGCGTGCTGTCCATCTTGTTAACTAAGTGGCCCTCAAGTCCATCTGCCCTCGAGTCTACTCCCAATCGTCTATTCATGACCATACATGGGTGATCTAAATCCTCAACAAACGGTCAAGTCAATTGAAATTCCGGGCTTTTGTCGACCGAAAGCTGAAAGCAATACGTGTTACTCAACATTTATTTTATCACCTCCGTTGCTCATCAAGCACTGTCTAGCCTCGGGAACAGATGCGGCAACGCTAGATTAGTGCCCGTCGGCACGGATAACACCATGACGAAACAACCTCAAGACTCCAGCTAAACAGGAAACATCCGTATTCTGTAACAAGATTGCTCACCGTAGCCACCGTCATCATGCAATATCACAGCCGCCGCGTCACGAATTTATTTCGCCTCTTAAGGAATGGTTGAGAGGGGATTGATTCTTGGTGTTCTGACATTCGTTTTTGTCTTATTCATTTAGTGCCATCTACGCTGAAAGATTCACCGGGCTCTGTTCCTCGGCAGAAGTCTTCTGCTCGGCTGAAACCTGCTCGACGGGAGTCTCCTCAGCGTGAATCTGCTCAACTGGAATCTCAGCAGGAGTCTGCCCAACTGGAGTTTGTTCAACTGGAGTCTGCTCAGTTGCAGCCTGCTCGACAGCAGCAGAAGCTTTCTCCGCCTTGACCCCATCGCCCTTGATGCCGTGGACTACTCGGAGACCCTCGGCCTGCCGTGTCATCTCGTCCAGCTCTCGCTTGCGTTGGAGCCGGACTTTGACCTCTCGCGTCATGTCTTTGAGATCAACAAGCACACCCTCCTTTTCAGGGTGGCCGTCCTGCAATCCCATCTCCTTGATCTTGACCCTACCTTGAGCGACCTCATCCTCACCAAGGAAGATGGCAAAGGGAACACCGTTGACCTCGGCCGCCTTGAACTGCGCCGGCACCTTGGGCTTGACTTTGTATAGGAACTCGGCCTGGTTGACACGTGTTAGTTTTATTCACTGTAAAATCATTTAACGAATAAGGAAATTCACGAACCTTGATACCAGCCTCCCAGAGCTTGGCACATATCGACATGCGCTCCTTTAGGAAGCCCTTGCCACCAAACGCAATGACATAGACGTCGACGTCGTTATTTCGAACAGCCGCAGCGCTCTTGTCAGCGGCCATTCTGGCCTTGGTGATGGAGAAGATTCGATCCACTCCAAAAGAAATACCGACACAGGGGATCTGGTTTTTGCCGGAAAACATGCCAACAAGGTCGTCATAACGGCCACCGGCAGCAACACTACCGACGCCAACGGTAGGGTCGTTGGAGCGGTCGTCATCCTCGCCGCCCTTCTTGCTCTTCTTAGCGGGTCTAGGTGCTTCACCCTCCAGGCCAGCGGGGGTCACCTCGGGCGCCGATCCCTCCGTCACAACCTCGTAAATCAGTCCCGTGTAGTAGTCGAGGCCTCGGGCCAGGCTGAGATCGAAGGACACTCGGTCCAGTGCATTGAATGCCTCTAGGTAGTCAAAGAGGAGGGCAATGTCATCCATACCCTTCTTCATGGACTCATTGGCCGCCAACTCTTCGTTGCTTCGCAACTTCTCAAGTAGGTCGTGCTTTCCCTTGAGAATAACCCACTCGCCGATACGGTCGGCAACTTCCTCATCCAGGCCCTTTTCAGAGACCATCTCCTTGCGCACCTCAGCCCATGGCAACTTGTCCAGCTTGTCGACAGCGGATGAGATGGTGCGAATCTTGTTCTCGGGTACGCCGCAGACCTGGAAGATGCCGTCCAGGATCTTCCTGTGGTTCAGCTTGATCGTGTAGCCGCCATTCCAGCCAAGGCCTTCGAAGACCTCGGTGATGATGCGAAGGACCTCGGCATCAGGCACCATAGAATCGAAGCTTCCGGCAATATCGAAATCGCACTGGTAAAATTCCCTCATTCGGCCTTTGGTCATCGCAGGTTGATCTCTTCGGTACACCTTGGCAATGTGGTAACGCTTGATGTTCGAGATATCCTTGTTCATAGCGAGGAAGCGGGCGAAAGGGACGGTAAGATCGTATCGCAGAGAGCAGATCTCACCACCTTGATCGGCGAGATCATAGATAAGCTTGCTGTCCTCGCCATACTTGCCTGACAGAATGTCCCTGAGTTCGAAGACGGGGGTATCGATGGTGACTCCGCCGTGACGCTTGAAGACTTCGGTAATGGTGGTGAAGATCTTGTCACGAATGACCATGTCCTTGCCCTCCCCTGGATATAGCGTTAGCTTATCGTGTGCCTGTATCTCGGATCGGATGGGCGAGGCGCACAATCTTTGGTGCCCTTGGGGGTCTTGAGGTCGAACTTGGACTTGGGCGCCATTTCGTAAGGTCGATTGGAACGCGGGGCAGTGGCGTGGTGAGAGCGAGAAAAGCCTACGGCGGGGACGGCAAGGAGGCTCGTGGTAGAGATCGAGGACGGCTGAAGATGAGGGCGGAGGTGAAGAAGAGAGCGTGGCGGCCGCGGAAGGCGAGAAGACCTCAGGGTTGGTTTGGCCAGAGAGAATTTGGTCACGGTTGGAGTCATCGGAGTCATCCGTTCTGTGCGCTTCTTGGTGGGCGTGGGAGTTCCTCAGCTGGAACCCACCTGCCCGTCATGCAGCAAAGGTGCGTCACCCAAAAGCCAATTGCAACTTGCCGGAAGAGTCAAGTCTAGAAACAGGGAACGGCCAATAATAAGGCAGCCAAGCAGTGAGGAACAGTGAGGGATAGTGGCCAGTGTGTACTACGAGTCCACTGATGGTCCCCTGTCCCCAATTCGGTTGGCGGGGCATTCCATTAGTCGCACACTGAACCCGGAGAGGAACATCACCCCGCCGTGAAGCGTCTCGTTAATTTTGGTGGGCGTTTGGTTTCCATCTGAGATTGGGCTGCTGAGGTAGACACCTAGGTACACTAACTTGTGAAAACCATCTGATGAACCGTCTCTATTAATTGAATCAGGGGTATGAGGATACTAAATGATGGCATGGCTCGCCCTACAGGGCTAGGTTGACGATGAGACAGATCAAAGCGAACCCAAAACCGTCATAGCGACATACCTCAATTGCAAGTCAATGTAATTCTTTATCAGTTCAGGAAAACCGACTTGTTTCCCATTACGGCAGAGTTGATAGACTATTCTGCCGAGCCTCATGATTGTAAGCAAGTACTTAGGCTCTATGAATGGCCTATTTTGTCAGATTCGTTATTGACAGATAAGAACCAGGTGAGTTGTAATTTGTCTACTCCGTATATATGATTAGAATGCATCTCATCACTTGTGAGTCACTCAACCAATGACGCACAGGTGATGTGTTGATTGCGCAGGCTTGGGCGAGCCTTGACACGGAGCAGCCGTTTCCAACGGGGTTGGATGCGAGGGAACCGCTTAAATCGTGTTGTACGTGTGTGAATTTATTAGGAATTTGGTACAGATTGCTCCCTGCAGTCCGACTAGATGCTGACCCGGGTCTCCCCGGATGTGGTTTGTGGAGAGGGCCGTGTGATGGACGCGACAGTCGGCCGCCGGGTCATCATGGCGCAACCTGTTCGGCTCCTGGGTTTAGCTCATGTGGGTGCGTGATGATTGTAGATGGCGAGGGTAACATGTCCAATATGAGATAAGATGATGCGGCGTCGTGCTCGCGCGTTCAAGATTCTGTGGCTGATGAAGGCTAATTTCGTTGCCTTGGGACCGGATGGTTTGTCCCTAGATAGGTAGATAGATGTCTGCCTTGAAGAAGAGGGAGTCTATTTCAGTGGCGCTTCTTTTACTATACAGTGCATTTCGCATTGGTTTAGGACTATCTTTATCTGCGGACCGGATTGGCTGGCTACCGACGGGCGGATACCTACAGTGGTTACGTGCGGTTCCCATCAGACTCAAGCAAGGCACCCACCCACTAGTAGTCTACATGTGAGGCAGTTCAGACTGAGGTGAGATGCGAGATTACTAGTCTAGATTGTCATATTCGGCAAAGAGGAGCCGACGATGCTCGATCGTGCCGGACGTGACAGGTTGAAGCCGCACTTGCCGCCTTATAGAGTGTCTCATCCTGTGCACTCGGTTCTTTCCAGGTTAGGCGCCTACCGCCTACATAGTAGACTACCATTTCGCACAACAACGACAATAGGGTCACATGTTTGCATAAGGTATGATCAAGAAATACAGGATACATTCTCGCACCCGCTACGAAACATCTTCTCCACGATTCCCTTCCCTCTTGCACTAAACATCCCAATGTCAATTTAAAAGCACGTCGCAGCTGGCGCGACGGTCTGTCACTACGCAAGTACCCCTGTCGTATTTCGTATCCGCCGTTTGCTTAGCGGCCTTGGCACTTCCAGCGCCGCATCGCACCTAGTTAGGGGAATCCTCCCCGCCATAGCCCACCTTGGTCATCTCGCCTTCTACCCGTCATACATCACTCATAATTCACATTTCCTGTTTCTTTACGCTCCTGTAACACTGCCCTCTTCCCTTTTGCCGGGGATGGCCTAGTCATCTTAACTCCAAGATGAGCATCATGGATCGTGACGAGGGCAAACCTGAAGAGAAGCCGTCGAGCTCCTCTGCGCCACCCGACCCACAGTCCCTCGAGGATGAGGGAACTACTATTGAGGCCAAGGTCCGCCCTGAGCGAACAGCGACCTTCAAGGACTATGTGGTAAATACGAACTGTCCTATCTGGTCCCATTTACCATCTTTACATATTGACTTATATCTCATAGCGCGTGTTTACCTACGCAACGAAATGGGACATCGTTGCATACGTCGCCGGCATCCTTGCCTCCGCTGGCGCTGGTGTGGTAAGCCTCGTTGATCCATATCCATGTGTTCCCCTATGCTCTATTATTGACATGGCTCTATCGCCTATAGACTCTGCCCTTGATGAATGTTGTATTCGGTATGGCGGCCTAACTCCCTTTCTCCTGACCAAGAGGCCACTTCTGACAATGTACGTGTAGGCCAGTTCACCAAGGAATTTTCGGACTACTTCCTCCCAAATAGCACCACCACCAGAGCTGAGTTTGAAAAGACTCTCGATAGGCTTTCGTATGCACTGGATCTGTCTTGATATTGATACACTCGAGTTCTTACTAATTCCGTGCAGGCTTTACATGTTCTTTTTGTTCATCGGCCGCCTCATCCTCAACTACATCAACAAAGTTAGTTGCACCGCACATGAATATTGCCTAATTTGTCATAACCAATCTCGTTACAGTTCGTTTTCCGCATGATCGGTATCAGGCTTTCTTCCGCGGTTCGGTTGCACTACATCCAACGCTTGTTTAGCCAGAGCATTCATGTACTCGATTCGATGCCCCCTGGATATGCTACGTCTACCATCACCTCAACCGCTAATGTCTTACAACTCGGAATTTCGGAAAAGCTGGGTATCTTTATTGAATACAATGCTACCATCATTGCAGCTATAATCGTGGCCTTCACTTGGAATTGGTCCTTAACCCTCGTCACTGGATCCGTTATCCTCTTTCTCTTTCTTGTCCTTGGAATCGTTCTCCCATTTATCCTCAAAGCCAACGCCCGAGTTGCAAAGGTAAGAAATGGTCTCCTCTTGGGTTACTTTCTAGCTAATATCAATTTAGTCCGAAGGGATGGCCAACGCAGTTGCCAGTGAGGCTTTGGCCAGTATCAGAATGGTAGCTGCGTGCGGTGCGGAGTCCCGCATCGCTAAGAAGTACGCCGCTTTCGTCGAGGAGACTAAGAAGCATGGCCAGATCCTGTCCCCGCTCATCGGCATACAACTTGGTCTTATTGTCAGTTGGTGTCACAATCTGTGACTTCTGATGCTAACTCATTTAGTTCTTCGGATTGTATGGGAGTTTTGGTCTTGCCTTCTGGTATGGGACAAAGTCGTTCCTTGAAGGCAGAATTGATAATGTTGGCGAAATTATAGTGTAGGCACCCTACCAATTAAGCTGATATCTTTGCTGACATTTCTAGCGTATTGCTCTCCGTCATGATGATGGTGATTTCTCTTGAACGCACTTCTACTCCACTACTTGCCGTGGGCAAGGCTACAGTTGCTGCTTGTGAGTTTTTTATCATTATCGATGCGCCTCAACCGGACAAAGGCCATTTGAAAGAACCCGAAGTTTCAGCCACCGAGGACATCGTGTTCAAGGGTGTCACGTTCGCCTACCCAGGACGACCGCACGTTAAAGTCCTGGATGATTTGGACCTGCGCATCGAAGCAGGCAAGATCAATGCCGTAGTCGGCCCCTCTGGCTCAGGCAAGAGCACCATCGTTGGCCTCATCCAGAGATGGTATTCATTACAAGATCAACATATCATAGCTAAGGCAATCGAATCAGAGCAAGGCAACGGCAAAAAGAAGAAGACAGAGGAGGAAGATGAGGGAGAGGCAGCTGAACCCGAGGACACTGGCCCTCGTGTGGAGCTACGTGGTAGCATCTCGACATCTGGACAGACCTTGGAAAACATGCAAGTGAAGTGGTGGAGGTCCCAAATCGGCCTCGTCCAGCAAGAGCCGTTCCTGTTCAACGATACCATCTTCCACAACGTCGCGTATGGCCTGATTGGATCGCAGTGGGAGGATGATCCCGAGGAGAAGAAGCGAGAGCTCGTCAAAGACGCCTGCAAGGAGGCATTTGCTGACGAATTTATCGACAAGTTACCCGAGGTAAGTGACTCTTGATCCACCGAATTTCAACGTACTCACAGGCTCTGAAGGGCTATGATACCGTTGTCGGCGATAGCGGCGCTAAGCTCTCTGGTGGTCAACGCCAACGCATTGCCATCGCACGATCAATTGTGCGGAAACCCAAAATTCTTATTCTCGACGAAGCCACAAGTGCCATCGACGTTCGTGGCGAGCGGATTGTCCAAGCTGCGTTGGATAGAGTGGCACAGAACCGCACCATCATCACCATTGCTCATCGCCTCTCTACGATCAAGAAAGCCGACCGTATTATCGTCTTAAAAAAGGGAAAGGTTGTGGAATCCGGCAATCACAACAGCCTCATTGCCATAGACGGCGGCGTGTATTCTGCCCTCGTCCATGCTCAAGCCTTGTGTCTCGGAGAGCCGACAGAGGCCGCCTATGAGCCTATCGAGAATGAGGACAAGTCCGAGCTATTGCGTGCCAAGAGCGTCGCGGCGTCTGAGGGCGAAGCTAGAAAGGAGGAGGCGGCTGTGAATCAGAGAGGCTTCTTGAACAGTTTCGGTCGATTCTTCTACGAGTCCAAGAACGTCTGGCTGCGCTTTTTCTTAACCGTTCTCTCAGGAGCCGCTGTGGGTGCCGCAGTACCTATTCAAGCATGGTTATTCGGAAAGGTGATTGTTGCGTTTCAGTATCGTGGCAAAAAGATGCGCGAGGAAGGCGAGTTCTGGTCTCTGATGTGGCTGGTTCTGGCTATTGGCATCGGTATATCCTACTTCTGTGTGGTGTACATTGCAACGCAGATGTCAACGATGGTCCGCGCCAAATATCAGCAGCAGTATTTCGATAACGTCATGTTTCAAAAGACATCGTACTTCGATGATGAGGATCACTCTCACGGTACAATGACGTCTAGAATCGCGCAAGACCCGAAACAGCTCGAAGAACTCATGGGCATGAACATGGCAAGCGTCTGGATTGCCTGCTTCAATCTCATTGGATCCATAGCCATCGCCTTTGCGTTTGCTTGGAAACTCGCACTTGTTGCCTGTTGCGTTGTCTTACCCATCGTTCTCTTCTCGACCTACTGGCGTTTCAAATACGAGATGAGCTTTGAGAAGATGAACAATGAGGTCTTCGCAGAGAGTTCTAAATTCGCGTCTGAATCAATCGGCGCCTTCAGAACCGTGACTGCTTTGACGCTGGAGGACTCGATCTGCAACCGGTACGAGAAACTGTTGAGAGAGCACGTCGTCGCCGCCTACACGAAGGCGAGATGGGTTAGCTTCCTATTTGCCTTTTCCGATAGTGCTGGCATGGCTTGTCAGGCCTTGAACTTTTACTATGGCGGTCGTCTCCTTGCAGGCAAGGACATCAGTCTAATAAGCTTCTTCGTCTGCTTTATGGCCATTACCAACGGAAGCGAGGCTGCTGGCCAGGCTCTAGGCTTTGGTCCGAATGCCGCCCAAGTTACGGCTGCGGCCAACCGAATCCTTAACATGAGGGAATCAAGACTCAAAGATCGTGCCTCTACAACACAAGAGATCCCTGATGTCGAAGGTGGCATCAAGATCGAGCTGGACAACATCCACTTCAAGTATCCCACTCGAAGCACGGCTGTGTTCAAGGGTCTGAATCTCACCGTTGAGAAGGGTCAATTTGCTGCTCTTGTCGGCGCTTCAGGCTGCGGAAAGACGTCAATCATTTCTTTGCTTGAGAGATTCTACGACGTTGACAAGGGACGGATCCTCTGCAATGGTATAGACGCCACCGATATTAATGTATTTCAATACCGCAAGTACCTCTCGCTGGTCGCTCAGGAGGCCACTCTCTTTCAAGGTATGGTTTATCTTCTTTCAATATGGGAGGTCGCTTTAACTGACTTTTCCTGCTCTTAGGCACCCTCCGGGAGAATATTCTTCTGGGCGTCGAGCAGGATTCCATTACCGAGGAACAACTCCACGAGGTCTGTTGTGACGCGTCAATTCACGACTTCATCGTCTCCTTGCCAGACGGCTACAACACAAACATCGGCTCCCGCGGCGTGACCCTCTCAGGAGGCCAGAAGCAGCGTGTGGCAATTGCTCGCGCCCTAATCCGACAGCCCAAGGTCCTTCTGCTTGATGAAGCCACCAGCTCGCTTGACTCGGAGAGCGAGAAACTTGTACAGGCGGCATTTGAGCGGGCGAGCAAGGGCCGAACTATGTTGGTGGTGGCGCATCGACTGGCGACAGTTCAGAACGCCGATGTCATCTTCGTCCTCGGCGAAGGGCAGCTTCTGGAGCAAGGCAGCCATACCGAGTTGCTGAAGAAGCAAGGGGTCTATTGGCACATGGTAAGTGGAAACCATTGATACCCCGAGACGGGCACGGATAGCTAACTCGTGAACAGTGTCAAAGCCAGGCCCTTGATCGATAGTGGGCATTCCATGCTGGGACGATAAATAACATTGTAAATGCAGGCACGCACATCTCCTCATCGTTGTGTCTTAGTTTGGTGTCGATATTTTTCTGTGTGTTCCATGTATAGAAATCACCATTCTGGTTCTAGAAAAATAGATAATAGTCAACTCCCGTATATACTAACTCCTCGCTGGTGAAGTTATTTCGAGGTCGAGAATCTAAGATGCGGACTTCAGATGGAATCTCAACTACGACAGTCTGTCAGTTTGTCGAAAGTTGGATCCCCCACATCTCTTCCAATTCTTTGACGATGTGGTCTGAATGTGTCATCACAAAGTCGTGACCACCAGGCAACTCTCGCCACATCACCTTCTCCTTTCCTCCGACAAGGGCAAGGCCATCACGGCGGTAGTCCTCAAGGTCGATGATCTCGTCGGACTTGGCTAAAATGATTGCAGTGGTGCCGGGCTTACGGTTGGCGAGCTTGGCCCAGCTTTCTTGCTGCTCGGTCAGGGGTGCATAACGGACGCTGGACATGAAAGCAGGGACGAACCCGGCGTGGTGAACGACCATCCACCGGACGTATTCTAGGACACGGTGCTCGAGGCCTATGACGGCCTCTCCGGGAGCTGGATCAGAAGCCTCGGCCGCAGCGATCTCGGCGGCGGGGGAGACGGGGTCAGGAACAGAATCAGAGAGGGGGTCGGAGCTGGAGATTTTAGGGGTGCGAGATGACGCAATGGGCTTCTGGAGGCGGCTACGGGTGGCGATGGCGAGGATGCGCTCAGGGATGAAGCCAGATTTGAAGAGGAAGAGCGAGATGCGGCCGAAGGACTCGGCGCGGATGAGGCCGGCCGGGGCAAGCAAGACGAGGTCTTTGACAAGGTGAGGGAAGGCGTTGGCGAAGTGGATAGCGATGCCCCCGCCAAGTGAGTAGCCGACGAGGCGTAGGGCATTGGTGCCAGTCCATGGGAGTGGGCTAGAAGCCAGGGCGAGGAGTATCTGAGAGACATAGAGGCGGTCGTCGTGGGGGAGGTCGGCCACACCGTCCGAGAAGCCCCGACCAAAGAGGTCCTGAGACATGTTGTAAATATGAGTTGATCCTCGTTGTTATGGAGAGTAGCAAGGACGAATGCTTACAAAGAGCATCACTCGACAACCACGTTCAACCAGGGTGTTGGCAATGGGCATAAGAGTGATGCATGGGGTGCTGATACCATGGACAAACAGAATCTTCTCGCCCGTTTCAGGGCCGAACTCGTAGATTCGGATACTGCCATACTGTGAGAGAGTTAGCCTAGGACCTCATTACGAATTGAACCTGGCTTGATATGTGCAGCTAAGGCATGCATAACAGTCTCGAATTCACACCTGAGACCCAGCATGGAGGGAGAGTTGGAGGGAGAGCTACTCACGGGTGTGTCAACATCCCGAGCACCAGGTAACAAGTCCGGATAGTAGACCAAAGTCTCAGAAGACGTGGTAGATTTGGACTTGGATGAGCCGGAGCCCGTCTTGAGCGGGTTGGGAAGGATCTTTGGCCGAGCGGGCCAGAGAGCTGCACGGGTGACAGCCAGCAAGCCGATGGTCGCCAGGGCGGCAGTGGTAGCGACTAAGGCCGGACTGGGGAGATCCGGAGCGTTGGCCATGACGACGATGGGAGCCGCAGGTGGTTGCGTTGCGTTGCGTTGTGTGAAGGGATATGGGTGGCAAGGGAATAGTAGAAGCAGTAGGTCCGCGGTCCCGCGGAGAGGAGTGAATGACTACGAGACGTAGTGGGCGTGGCGTTTAGGGGAGACTTCAGTTGATGGGCACGGTGAAACCCGGGTGGCTGAGAGCTGAAAGAGCTGAGGTCTGAAAACGGACAGCTGAAAGTGAGACGCGTCTGGCGTATTCGTACAGCACGGTGGGTGCTTGTAGTTACGTGTACATGTATGTGTGTGTACCTTTGCGAGACTGAATAAAATGCCAGAAGTTGAGGTGTTGGAGAGACAGCGCAGCTGTTGTGGTGGCCAATTAGTCTCAGTCAAAGACGGCAAGACGGTCAAGTCGGCCACGGAGCTGAGACAGCAGTGAATGATAGCCTGAAGAGAACGACAATGAATGCAGTAGAATGCAGCGCAATCCAGTGGGTTATAGGGCAACGTGAAGAAGAAAAAAAATGAGGTTACAACTTCGAATTCCGTGCAAGAGAGAAACGAAGCAACGTCACTTTATTTCGAGGCTCCGCTCCCGGGGCAGGAAAGACGGGGAACCTGCCTGTCGTAGCTGACATCATTTCTTAGCTTCCTTCTTTCCCGGACAGTTGGCTCGGGACGCAGTAGCAGCACCAGAACAGGGAATCCCTGCCAGTGCAGTCGCCACGTGGGTCGTCGCGTGTCCAGCGACTGACGACTAAACACTGTCATGAACCATTATGACTTCTTACCTATCAGACGCATTGCGTCCGTCGTACGTACGACCTCCAAGTACCCTATTCGATATCACGCCGCGATACGGACCGAAACCTTGGGTTCTCCAAAAAAGCTACTCACCACTCTCATGCTGCATACCTAACAAAACCCAAAAGCTAGGAGCCATTCTTCTCATAGTACATCAAAGGGCCCGTGCTGGACGCCTTGTCACTAAATTCATTCGTCATCATCATTCATTGAGCTTGTCGTCTTCCTCTTCGTGTTAAATCCCAAGACGTACACCGCTCCTTGCCCTATCAACTCTCTCCCATCCATCATCAACCCAATCCTACCGCCCACGCGGCATTCCCCAATTGCCGGATTAGTCCACACAGGTTCTCGACAATTGCTGGTACCACCTCAGGTGCGCCCGGGAAATTAGCTTTCAACACCTCTTGTGCTACTTCCATGCATTGTCGCGGATCCTCAATTGATGCCTCGCTCGCCCGGGTTTGCGTCTTGGGCCCTCGAATGAGCGTCCGTCCCTGCCCGTTGTTGATAAATCTCTGTATCGCCGGTGATTCTACTTCATCCATGTAGATCGGATCCAGTTGCGACAGCCTTGGCTCTCGTCGATTGGCCCGAGTGACGACACCGTACGTCCAGAGCGCAAGCGCCGCGTGGTGCACCGCAACCGCATAAAACGCCTTCAGATGGCCCTCGGGAAACATCTTCGCATACCGCAGGATCTGTCCGGCATACCATATGGCCGATCGAGAATCCGGACTCTCGGTCCACTGCTGTAACACTGGATAAATCCGCCGCGCCTGGTCCTCCCCTTCCTTTCCAGCGAAGAGCTGTAAGTCATCCAGAGACACGTGCAGATTCATCATTAGTAGATTGAGAACTACTCGCTCCTGTGGCGACATCTCTGGCCAGTCCACTGTTGCCTCTTGGAATGTATGCAGGTCCTGGATCAGGTGCTGATGCCGAGGGCCGAGCAAGAGGGCGGACCCTCCGAGTGAACCCCGGGTATACGATCGCGAACGATGAGCCGCACTCAGTTGTCGGTACTCCAAAATCAGGGCCCAGAATCCATGGAGAAACGCTGACAACGAGAGCTGAACATCCAAGCGATGGCGGTTGGCTGAAAGGAGGCTGATGTCATGGAATACATCGCCTATTGACGGCGCCCTTTTGTTTGAGCTGGCATCTCGCTCTAGGTACAGTGTTTTCCACTCCTCTGCTGTTTTGGCGAACCAAAGATCTCTCGACGCAGGCAGGGGCAAGGTGAGCTCGGCATACGACATGGCAGGGTTGGTTAGAGTCGTCATTGATGTCTGAGCGTCCCGGTGGTACGCGTGAAAGACTAGACTGCGATGGCTTAGCATAAATATCCATTATGGGACTGTGTTTCCACAAACCGTTTCCATTGCTCCAACTCAACCCACTTCTTCCATTTCTCATAGAGCACTCCTCCTTCGTCGGAGGCATCCACAACAATGGCTGGGTACGATGATCGCTGATACTTGCCTCGATATCGCATCATCTACGGAGAATGAGCACGGGCACGGACTGATTGGTCATGGTAATACTTACAGTCACAGGGATGACCAGATGGCACTCAGCAATCTCCATCTTGTGTCGATTTCCACTCCACAAGGCAATATCTTGTGTTAGGATCAGGGACTGGAGAAGACCCAGATCTTGTATCGATCTGTGGTCTTCTTCGAACTACGACTATTAGCAACCAAAATGCATGAGAGAAATCCAAGCCCTAAAGTTTTGAACGTACTCTCAGCGGTATGGTTAAACCTGGAGCACAGCATGGTCAGCCTATGATCGAACTTCTTGTCGTTGCGGCCATGGTTTCCCTTCACTCACGGTATGATTCTTGTAGGGCGAGCCCGAACCTGCGCAGTGTAAGAGACGGCGCAAGGACAGCACCGGCGGCGGCGGCAGCAGCAATCCATTCATGCCATTGATCGTTGAGCTTAAACGTTGGGAAGTGTATCCATCCGGACACTTGGCAGACGTGGAAGTTGAGATAGATGTGGATCAGAGTATCTACCAACTCACAGGACGGGAACGATGCGGCCACCCGATTGAATATCGATTCTTGTCGACAGGCCTTCAACACGAGTCCGAGTACCCGATCCCGTCCTGACTGCTCTAGCTTGTCATTGACTAGCCATTTCTTCGTCTCCCGGACTTGAAGGCTCGTGGCTTCCCCACTTGGCACGGGGAGGTTTCTCGCCTCTCCATACGTATTTTCTGGCCCATTGGGCTGCCACCTCCAGGGGGAATCAGTCCAGACCTTGACGACTCTCTGACGCATCTGGGAAATGTCAATCGACGTGTCGGTTTCGGGAGTCTCTTGTTGTATCGGCAAGTTGGCTCCGGTATCGGAATTCCAAAGATCCAGAGTATTAAAATCGAAGTCAGAGAGCTCCATGTTGGTGTCGTCGCAAAAGTCCAAGACTGCGAGGCCCTGGCCCTCGGCAAGTTTGTCTTCATGATCAATATGCTGTTGTTCATAGAGGATATCCCGGAGGAAATCGCCAAAGGGAAGACGGTCCATGTCTACAGGGATCTTGGAACCCATGGTGAATTTTGACGAGTAGTTTTCGGAAGCTCCTAAGACAAGATCAGTTCTGCGTACGTATAGGTTCAGCGGCCTGTCATGTAAGAGCATCGAGTGCTGCACATCTGCAAGGGTGATTTGGGAACGGAGAGGTATAGAAGGCCGACCTTGATCTATAACCGTGTCTGGAGTAGCCATCTGACCAGCGTCAGGCCTCGGGGGTGTTAAGTTGAAGGGAGATGCTTGGTCAATGCTATGCTGTATGCTTAGGGAGGCAGAACCTGGGATACTGCCTGGGATACTGCCAGTGGCATATGCGGTGGGAGGATTGGAGTCTTCCCGGCTGTCGGCGGAGGAGGGCGCGGATGAATGAGCGCTCGCGGACAGGTGCATTAAATGCAGAGCGGCCGTTGAGCCGGCCTCGGATGAAACACATGTCAAGCCGCGACGCTGGCAGCGTTGGCACGGCTTGTCCTCTTGGCATTTGACACGGGCGACGGCGCAAGCCTTGCAGGCATGGGCGACACGGCCAGCGTTTGGAGAGGCGGCGGTGCGGCGGCGCTTCTTAGAGGTGTCGTTCTCGTGGTTGATCTCATGGCGTTTCTTTAGATCGGCACGGGCAAAGGTCTTGCCGCAAATTTGGCAGGCGAAGCGTCGGCCGAGGGTATGTGTCTGTACATGTCGCTGGAGGTGCTCGGGGCGTGAGTATCGACGGCCACAGTCACCGCAGGCATAGAGCGAATGGCCGGAGTGACCTCGACTCGCAGGTGTCGAGGGAGACGGCGTCGATTGGAGATCGGGAGGAGGAAGAGCGGCGAGGGGAGCGAGAGCGGCGGCGACGGCGATGGGCGCGGACGTAGGCGGGGGGGGGGCCGGCCGCAAGGCGTGAGGAGCAGCGCCCGAGGGTGTGCTTCCGGGTATAGAAGAATGAGGAGGATGTGGATAATGCGGAGGATACGATTGCGTCGCAAGCAAGGCTGGCCCGGGGGGTCGCGGAGGATCGAGGATATGGGAGAGCGAGGAGCCCGACATGACTTGGTTCAGGCAATGGCGTAGCGGACCCGCCAATCGTCAATGACAGCTATGGAGGGCATGAGCACTCCTTCACACACGAGAGAGTGAAGGGGAGTGAGTAGGTGAGCGAGTGAGTGTGAACGAGGCTGGAGGGAGAGGGCGCAAGGAGAGAGGGAGAAGACGAGGGGCTGCGGAAAGGTCAATTTAGTAAAGACTGGGAAGCTGAAGACTGCGCGTCGTCATGCGTGTATGTGTGTGTGTGTGGGTGTGTAGAAGGGAAGCATTGGAGGTGGGAACGGGAAGGGTCTAAACGGGATACGCACTGGGAAAGAGCAGACGGAGGCTCGGTGATGCCTCCCCTTTGCTACGAGGAAAAGTAGAAACGGTCCGCGGCAATGGGACTGCAGCAAAAGTGAACGTGATGTCAGGTGGAAATAAACGTCGTGAGGAGCAAGTTACGGACTTCGTGCGCAAGTACGGCCGAAGTCGAGATCTACTTAGGAGAGCGCCCTAGTAGGTACCTACTTAGGGAGGGAAGGGACCTTCGACCTAGTACCTAAGGTACCTACTAGTACTAGTTCCCAGGAAGGCAGCTCGCAATACTCGGCTTGTACCTTCGTGATAACTGGTGGTGGCGTTCATGAACCCACCGGTGTTTTACTTGGCACGAAATGAAGTATTTTGTAGTACGAGTTACGATTTGTGGTGGCCGTTGCTGGATGAAGTAAGAGCGTCGTGATGGGTTGTGGTTGGTGGTTGGCGGTCCGTGATTCGGAGATAGCAAGGGTCCAGAACGCGGTGGTGCAGGACAACCTACATACAGAAGTTGCAGGCAGGCTGGTGCGCATCCAATGCAAACGGACAAGAGGAGGCGGTGGCCAGGAGATGCAATGGGTGTTTCGCTTTCGCTCTGGGTAATTCGCATGGGCGACTGGGCGGCATGAATCCGAAAACCCATTATTGTTCTACGAGGCAGAGAGAGTCAGTAGTGTGTTCAATGAGTGCAACGTCCGTCGTCGTCAGCCTCTTAACCCTCTTTAGTCCAGGAGGGGCCACGACCCCGGCACTTCATGTGCAACAGGGAACCGGCGGCCAATTACAGTGCGGAAAAATCCAGCCTAGCAGGGCCTCGAGTGGTAATTTGCCAGGTTCGCATGCCCTATGTATGCCCCGTCAGCCCCAAACCGGGCAGTGGAACTATGGTTCCGCTCTGTAGATGTGTTCGTGCCAGTATGACAGGATTACGTAGCATATTCGTCTTCGTTGCGTACTCACCCGCTTCGTTCTCATTCTGATACATGAAGAGGCTCTTTACATGAGGTGGCTTTTGTTCTGAACTTTGTCACTGATTGCCCCAGCTGCAACGCCGCAGGCTTTATTGGTTGCAGGCATGTAATAAGGCCCCGATCGGCAAGAGAATTAGGATAATCCTGTTTTTAGAAAAAGATACATCTGCTAGCATAACCTAGTCAAGGTACCCTAAGAGACCCTAGTTAGTTAATATACAATTTGAAATTTCACTGCCTTCCTATTCCAGTGGGCAGCTGATGCGTGCAGCCCTTCGGGCTGCGGTCGCAGAATAATACGATGATTGCGTAAGCAATCACGTGGTCCGATGGACCAGGATCCTTAAGGTCTTAGTCTACAGACTAATCATAGTAAAGAGATTATCCTTCTTATAACCTTTTACTCTTACTTTTTATAACTAACCCTTTTCTATATATTAAATAGTAGTAATTATAGCTCTATTATATATATTAACTTTATAATTTAATTTACTAAAATATTAAGCTTATATTAATTAAGTCTTTTAATTATTAAGCTTTAGTTAACTAATAATTTATTATAGTATAATTAGTCTTAATTAATTACTTAATACTCTTATAGTATAATTAGCCTTAGTAAACCTTATAATAATTTAAAAGCTTTATCTTATTCTTAATTCCTTCTTATTATCTTTATATAGTAAGAAATATACTAAGTAAGAATACCTTCTAAAGGAACTTTATAAATAATTCCCTTTATATATTACTTTTACTTATATTACTAAAATCCTTATTATATATAATAATTAATTAATCTTATATAGAAAGCTTAATTATAAGTTTTAATCTTATAATACTTTTACTTTTATAAATTTTATATACTAATTATAAATTATAAAAATTCCCTTAAAAATAATAAATTAAATCTTAACTTTATTAAATTCCCTATATATAAACTATTTATACTAAATTTAAAGTTTACTTTTATTACTTTAATTATAGAGATTTAAAATATTATATTCCCTATTAATAATTATAATTATACTTTATTATATTAATTATAATAATAATTAATAATATTTAAATAGTAAAAAAGTAATAATTTACTTTAGCTTATTATTATTACTTAATTATCTAGATTCTATAGATTTTAAATACTAATAAGTTAACTAAGTTCTTATAAATCCTAAATTAAATACTATTATTTTACTTACTAATAATTCTAATATAAAGATAGAATATTATAAATAGTAAATTAATTCCCTAGAAATATATAATTTAATTTATTTATATACTATAAACCTAAGAGATAAATAGTACTTCTTAATATATATAGCCCTTTAGGCTATAGTCACTAAATAATATAATAATTACATAAGTAATTATATAGTCTAATAAACTAAGATCCTTAAGGTCTCAGTCTATAGACTAATTATAGCAAAGAAATTATCCTTCTTATAACCTTTTACTCTTACCTTTTATAACTAACCCTTTTCTATATATTAAATAGTAGCAATTATAGCTCTATTATATACATTAGCTTCATAATTTAATTCGCTAGAGCATTAAGCTTATACTAATTAAGTCCTCTAACTACTAAGCTCTAGCTAACTAATAATTCATTATAGTATAACTAGCCTTAATCAATTACCTAATACCCTATAGTATAACTAGCCTTAGTAAACCCTATAACAATTTAAGAGCTTTACCTTATTCTTAATCTCTTCTTACTATCCTTATATAGTAAGAAATATACTAAGTAAAAATACCCTCTAAAGGAACCTTATAAATAACCCCCTTTATACATTGCCCTTACTTATATTACTAAAATCCCTATTGTATATAATAGCTAATTAATCTTATGTAGAAAGCTTAGTTATAGGCTTTAATTCTATAATATTCCTACTTTTATAAATTTTATATACTAATTATAAATTATAGAAATTCTCTTAAAAATAATAAATTAAACCTTAACCTTATTAAATTCTCTATATATAGACTACTTATACTAAATTTAGAGCTTACTTTTATTACTTTAATTATAGAAACTTAAAATACTATATTCCTTACTAATAATTATAATTATACCCTATTATATTAATTATAATAATAATTAATAATATCTAAATAGTAAAAAAGTAATAATTTACTTTAGCTTATTATTATTACTTAACTATTTAGATTTTATAGGTTTTAAATACTAATAAGCTAGCTAAGTTCCTATAAATCCTAGATTAAATACTATTATTTTACTTATTAATAATTCTAATATAAAGATAGAATATTATAAATAGTAAATTAATTCCCTAGAAATATATAAGTTTATTCCTTTAGTTAACTAAAGCTAAAGTAATCTATAAATCTTAAGCTAAGTATACTTACCCCTTAGAAAGTAATTATACCTTACCTAAGGGTAATAATTACTTAACTAAAGAAGTATAGAAGTATAATTTTACACTAAATTAAAAGTAATTTACTAACTTAACTATATAAAGCTATTCCTTAAAGAATAGCTTAATTATATATAAGTAAAGTTAGTAAGCTTAACCTTAAAATAGAATTAAAGCCCTAAGACTAACTTACCCCTTAGTAATCTTAATATTTAATTATATTAAAAGTAATTAAGAATATTAATTAAGGATTTATTAATACTTATTTAAAGGAATTATAATATATTAAGGTAATTAGCTAGAGTATTTATTATACTAAACTTATTAATAAGTAAGTTATAAAGGAAGTTCTTAATATCTTTATACTTTAGGACTCTAATATTACTTTTACTATTATAAACTTTATTACTTAATATATTACTTAAGGTATTAATATTTAGGAACTCTTTAGCTTTCTATAAGCTAAGATAATTAATATAGTCTATCTTAACTAATAGTATAATATTACTATAAAGTAATTTAGATTTAAGGCCCTTAATAAGTCTAATAGTATAAAGCTCTTAATAGTAAGGAAGACTACTATAGAAACTATAGAAGAAACCTCTAATAGAGATTATAGAGTTTTTAACTCTTAGAATATAGTAATTATTCTTAATCTAGTTATATAAGGTAAAATAATATTAAAGATAAACTATAGAAAGATATAATATTAAGCCTTTAATAATAATAATAACTCCTTAGAATCTTCCTCTAATAGTTCTAATAATAAATAAGCTAATATCTAAGTATACTAAGAATAAGATTAATCTTAACTTATAATAATCTTTACTAGAGATTCTTAGAAGAAAGTTAAGAAGGAAGCTATTAATATCTTTAACCTAGATTAATATAACCCTAAGAAGACTAATATAATAATTATATAGAACTATACTATCTATACTAATATTTATCTCTTTTATAAGTATATATAAATCTTTAAGCATTATAATAATAATTCTCTCTAAGATTACTATATATTAATAATTAGTATAAGTACTATAAGATAACTTATAGGAAAATTAAGTATAAGTTAGTATAAAAAGCTATTAAACTCTATAATCTTTAGATTTTACTAAAAGTTTATAAAGTATTTTAAATAACTTAATACTAAGATCTTAAAGAATTTTTACTCTAGAAAGTATACTATAAGCCTAGCTATTAATAGTATTTCCTTTACTTAGTAAGTTTAATATAAGGTAAGCTATACTAAGTAGTTAAGTATTATAAAGGAAAAATATATTATTTAGGCTATTTTCCCTCTTATTAATAGTAAGATTTCTTATTTTCTATAAGTCTTATATAAGTAAATAACCTTAGTAAACTTTATATAAGAATATAAAGAATAATAACTAACTATTAAGGCTTATATCTAATAATAGTATAGTTACTATAGAAATAATTATAATAACTAATCCTAAAGCTATTAGAACTATAGTCTAGACTAATATAATAATAACTATAATTAATAATATAATAATTACTAGAGTAATAATTAAACTTAATAATATAAAGAGTACTAAAGTAATAATTATAACTATAGTAGAGACTAAGATTATAATTAAGACTAGGACTATAACTATAAATAAGGATATAATAACCATAAGAGAAATAATTATCCCTATAATAGATAATAAGGTTATAGTAACTATAATAACCCTTAGGACTATCTTTATAAGATAAAGAAGATTACTTTTAAAAGTAAATACTAAGTTATTAAGAATAAGCTAAATACTAATTAAAGCCCTTATAAGGCTAATAATAAAGATAATACTTTATATTTAGACTCTTTTACTTCCTTTAACTAATCCTAAAGAGTCTACTTTATAGCTATAGCTATTAAAGATTTATATATTCTAGTTAACTCTACTATTAGATACTCTATATATACTTAAACCTTCTCTATAAAGTTTATTCAATAGGAATATTAACTTACTAACTACTATATTAGCCCTAAATAAGCTAATTATAAGAAGCTTATAAAGGAAACTCTTACCTTTTATTATAAGAAATATAAAGAAGTCTTACTAAGTTATAATAAGCTTTTTAGATATCTTAAAGTTTATACTAACTTTAAAGCTACTATTAGCCCTATTAACTAAGAAGCTAATATTATATTATAGCTACTTCCTAATAGAATAGAATATATACTAATAGTTTAAAGCTCTCTTCTGCTAAAGCCTATTCTCTATAATAAAGAGAAGAATTATACCTATTTATAACTTAATATAAAAATAACTATTAATAACCTTAACCCTATTAAAATTTATACTAATTCTAATTATAGCTAATCCCTTATTAACTAAAAGTAACTTAAGACTCTTAAGCATAAGATTAAGAAGATTAACTCTATAATTATATATAGAGTTAATAAAGCAAAAGCCTATAATAAGTAAGCTATATTTACTATATATATTAATAGGTAGTTTAATAGTAGAAAAGGACTTAGAATAATACCCTAAATTAATAATAATTCCTTAAGAAGGTATACAGTAAAGCATTATATAGACATCCTTATTAGCTAGCTTAAAGCTATACTAAATTATATATATATACTATAGTAGTCTTATGTTTAGAACTCTCTAGTAGGAAAGTATCTTATAGGAATAATTATTAAGTTAGGGCAGGAAAAGAATATTAATAAGGTATTAAAATAGCCTACTATTAGCTTAATGATTAGTATATAAGGGATAAAGGGTAAATATTAATTTATATTATAGTTAGAAAAGAAGGATCTTAAATTCTCTCTTAAAATAAAAGTAAAGGACTTAAGCTTTAAATTTAAAGTAATCTCTTTAGTCTTTCTATAAAAAGGAAAGAATTTCTCTTAAAAATAAAAATAAAAATCTCTCTTTAATCCTAAGAATGATTTTTTTTATTATCTTTCTATCCCTCTTATAACTATTCATTTTACCCTTATTAAATCTTAGCTAGTAACTTATTAGCTTACTTATCTATAGATTCCTATTATATACCTTCCCTATAATCTAATAATTATCCTTAATTAGTCTAGGATTATATATAAAGAAAATACCTCCCTATTATAGAAATCTAAATAAAGAAATAAATATATATAGTAAGAAGTATTTTATAATAGCTTTTTCTAGTCTAAATTCAGTAAATAAAGAAAATCTATCTAATAATTTACCTTCTTATTCTTAAATCTATTCCTCTATTAGAGTATTATAATTATATTAAGAGAATAGCTATTTCCTTTCTCCCCTTAGATAGTATTATTCCTCCTTAGTAATCTTTATAATTATAAGTAGTATAACTTAGCTATAGGTAAAGTTAATAAGTTCTTCCTACTGGCTAAGGGAGATTAAACCTTCTAGAATAAAAGTTATAAAAGTCTTTAACTTAGGTAAATAAAATATTAATTACTTAGTAATCTAAGGTAAACTTATTAGATTAGTCCTAATAGTTATTTTCTTAGCCCTATTTCCTATTTTAGAATTATAATATATTTCCTATTCTTCCTTAACCTTTTAATTATCTATATAAATAGGGAAAGTATTATTAATAATTTAGCTTACTAAGACTATTAGGGTTTAAGATATTTAAGTCTTTATAGGTATAAAGGCTAATAATATATCTTATATTAAGATATTACTTCTTCCTAGGCTCTTAAATACTTCCCCTATTAAAGTATTATTTCCTAGGGCCTATAGGGGTATTTAAACTTAAGTAAGTATCTTTAGTAAGGATAATAGTAAAGATTTAATTATTCTAATTACTTCCTTTAGCTTTAATATTAATCTTACTAAGGGCTATCCTTTCTTACTTAAGGTATTATTCTTCTCTAAAGGTCTTATATTTAAGGGTACTTTTAAAGGAGTTTAACTAGGGGAATTACTTAATAAGGAAATTATAATTAGGACTCTCTTAGTTTAGTAAGCTAAGGTTAAAGATTATAAAGAAGAAGAGGGAATTTAGATTAGTAATTATTATAAGGAATTACTAAGGGAATTACTTAATAAAGAGATTATAATTAGAGCTTTCTTAGTTTAATAGGCTAAAGCTAAAGACTATAAAGAGAAAGAGGGGATTTAGATTAGTAATTATTATAGTAAATTACTAAAGTTAAGTAAAATAATACTTCTTAGTATATTATAGTTATAATCTATTAGGAAACCTTTAATAATATTATATTCCTTCCTTAAGTAAGCTTTAATAAGGTTAATAAGTATTATAAACTTAATCCTATTAGTATTTAATTAGTATATAAATAAGCTTTAAATCTTCTATTTAAAAGGTAGAACTAAGTATAAAATTAGGTAATATTAATCTAGGATCTTATTAAATCTTACTCTTAACTAAAGGACTATTAGAAATCTACTATAATTTATATAGATATTTAATATTTAAAGCTATTTATTTATTAATAGGAATTAGTATAGAGTATTAAAAGATTACTTAATTATATATTTAGTATTTCCTTTCCTATACTTAAAGTCCTTAATTCTTAGTTTTTCTATAATTATATAACTAAAGAAGCTTTTAATCTAATTAAACTTAAGTATCTAAATTCCTCCTTTATTTCCCTTTTTTACCTTTCTAAGCTATTTAATTTTCTAGTCTTAAAAGTAAAGAATAAATCTAGCTCCCTTAGGTAATTCTTCTAAGGCTCTCTAAATAGTAAGACTCTTTATAGTAATACCTCTATTAATTATTTATCCCTTTAATAAACTAATTAACCCTTAGATAATTAAGGTAATAAGGAATATTCTAAGATAACTATATTCCTACTAGCTATCTTAATAAGAGGTAAATATCCTAAAGATAAGGAAGTTATAGAGTATACTATTTTTAGCTATAATCTCTCTCTAAGTAGTAGTAATAGCTATAAATTACTCTTCCTTTCCTTCCTTTAGGGTATTAAAAACATAGAAGTAAGTATTTCTTATATCCTAGATATAGGTAATTTAATAGATCTAATTACTAAAATAAATAATTCTTATAAGGAATTAATAGTTAAACTAGATTTCTTATAGTAATTAGAATTCTAAGATAGATTAATTCTTTATAATATTAGCCTTTTCCTAGATAAGCTTAGTTAAGTACTTAGATTATTCCTATTAATTACCTTAGACTTTAGAAGTATTAAGATTAAGGCTACTAGGGGTAATAGTAATTAGGTTTCTTAGGTTATAAGTTATTAGGCAAAGGAATATAATAAGGCTAAAGTTAATTAATATTTTATTATTCTAAAGATTACTTAGGAGTTCCTATAGATTAATATAATATTCCTTCTAAGGGCTAAAGTCCTTCTTACTATAATCTAAATAATACTAAATAGATTTAACCTAGGCTTAGGTCTTTTCTCTATCTCTAAGGGTAGAGTAATATAGGTTAATATTCTCTTAATATAATTAATTAAGTTAAGATAGATAGAAGGAAGGTTATTTATTTAAGAGTTAATTAAGAAGTATATTAGATAGTATTTTATTATAATATAGGAAGTTCTTCTTATCCCCTTTATTATAGATAAGTCCTTTATAGAGTATTAATTCTTTATTAGAGTAGAAGAATTATTTAATCTCTTTAGTATTATTAGAAATAGCTATTATAGTAGTATTTTAAGGTATATAGAGATTCTAAAAGATAGATAAGTTATAGGAAAGTAAGGAATAAGATAATTATTAAAATTTAGGCTTAAAAGGAAGAGAATTAAGATATAAAGGCTAGAGTTATAGTATAGGCTTTACTTTAGGGTAAGAGTATAAAGAGGAGAGCTTATATATTAGTATTTTTAAGAAGTTATATATTTAATATTTTCCTTACTATAGATTATTATTTTACTTATAATAGTAAATTATAATAATAATAATTATTATTTACTAAAATACTTTACTAGATTTACTTTATTTAATATAGTAAATATAAATACTTATCTCTTAGAATATTTCTTTTTTTATAAATAGCCTTATTAGATTAGTCCTAAGGCTTAAATCTTATTACTTAATACTTTTTTAGTTATACTTTTCTCTTTCTTTTCCTTAGATTTATTATTTCTTTATAGTTTTCTTTAACCTTTTTCTTTCTTCTTCTTTTTTAATAACTTAGCTAGCTATAATAATTACTTATTAAAATAAGCTTTTTATCTTCTTAGGTTTCCCTTAATTAAAGCTTTTAGATATCTATTATCTTACTAAATACTAAATTAATTCTAGTTTATTTAATCATTAGGCTAATACTTACTAGAAAGATTATAATACTATTCTCTTTAAACCCTTCTCTATATTATATCTTAATTTAATTCTTACCTTAGTAAGTTCCTTTTTCTTTTTTCTATTTAAATAAGTAATCTAATATAATACTTCTCTAAGTCCTAAAATTATTCTAGGTTTAGTTCTATAGTTTTTAGGCTCTTAATTATCTTAGCTACTTAATATATATAGAATTAGATATCTAATTTTCTTCCTTTAGTAATTGCTTATCTTTCCTTATTTAGTTCCTTTAATAACTTTCTTTCTATAATTTAATAATTACTTCTAGAATTAGGCTTTTAGTAATCTATACTCTTTAGTCTATTTTTATCTTAGCTAAATAGACTTATCCTAGTAATTACTTTTTTACTATTCTTCCTTCTTAGCTTTATTATCTTAAGGCTCTTATTATTACTTTTATTAGGGTTATTAACCTAATTATATATTATTACTATATCTATAGCTATTTATTAATATTAACCTATTTTTAAGAATATATCTTAACCCCTTTCTATATCTATATTTTAGTTTAAAACTTTATAAGTAATTAGTATACTAATTATATTTAGTATAATTATTCTAATTATAATTAGAAGTTTTTCTCTAGATATTTTACTTTAGGTTATTAGGAAAGTCTTTAGAAATTCCCCTTAGGTAATAAAGTTACTATTCTAAATATATTAACTTTCTTTACTTTTAATATCTTTAATCCTTACTTTTACCCTTAAATTATCTTAGAGTATCCTTCTAAGTTTAATAGCTTATTTAATGCTAAAATCTATAGATAAGTTACTTAGGTCTTTATTTAGACTCTTTATAGTAGATATTAAGCTTTTTAGTAGGCTAAATTAGTAATTCTTATTAGAAGACTTCCTCTTTAGAATAGGTAATAAGTAGTAAATACTTAATATTCTATATTATTATTTAACTATTATTACTTTTTTCTTTTCTAGATAAGCTCCCTTTTTCCTATTTTTCCTTTGCTTATAAGGTTTATTTATCTTTTAGTAGGTATAAAGTTTAGTCTAGGTAATTATTTTAGAGTCTTTTCCCTTTATAGATATAGTTTATCTAGTCTTCTTTAATAATCCTAATATTCTCCTCTTTTCTACTCCTCCCTATATAGTAATACTACTATCCTTAGCTAGTGCTATATTCTAGGTGTTTTATTAGATACTTAGATAGCTATATATTAATCTCTAGCTTCCTTAGTTATCTTTAGGATATAGACTTAGAAGTCTCCTTTAGGCTCTTTCTATAGTTAAATAATAGGTTTTAGTTTAGGGTTATCTAATAAGGAATTTAACTTGCTTAGTTTATAAAGTGTATTATATAATGCTTCTTTATTAGACTCTTTATCCTTATTATTAGATAGTAGTCCTATTATCTCTTTATTATTAAAGCTTATCTATTAACCCTAAGAATCCTTCTAAAAAGCCTTTAACTAGTCTCTATAATAAGTCTTTAGAAGCTTAATTCCTATAAGTATCTTAAGCTTATAAATCCTAGTCTTAGTAAGGGCTTTATAAATCCTATATAGTCTTATCTATCTTAGCTTAAGCTTTATAATAGAAGATAGATTATTATAGTTTTATATATTATACTAAAGGACTAAGTCTCCTAGTAATAAAAGTGTTTTTCTTATCTTAAAGGTATTTAACTTATTAGTCTTCCTAGCTAAGGTCTATTAATATTCCTTAACCTTTGCTTAAGCTACTTTAATGTCTTCCTTACATCTTTCTAGGATTCATATCCTAGCTAAGATCTTATCTTCCCTATCCTTAATATTATCCTAATTGATAAGTCTTTAGGTAGGGACCTTAACTTTAAGAGGAAGGATAAGTTCTTATCTATAAAGGAGCTAGAATAGAGAATAGCTATATAATCCTTAGATTATTAATCTATCTACTAGAAGAGTTAACTTAACTAAATCTACCTATTTCCCTAGCTTCCTAAGCTTCTTAAAGTAATTAGTTATAAATATATACTTAACTTTAATTAACCTATTTAACTTAGAGTTATAAAATGAGATTTTAGACATTATAATACCTAGCTTATCTAGCTTATCTAGGATTCCTTTTATAAGCTCCTTTCTATTATTAGTAATAATTTTAATTAGTATCCTATAATAGTAAATAATCCTCTTAATAAATCTTCTAATATTAGTAATAGTAAAGTTATTAATAGCTATAGCTTTAATTTACCTAATTAAGTTATATTTAGCTTCTAGTAAGAACTTTATATCTTTATTAAGGGATAAGTATTACCTATTAATATAGATCTTTATTATTAGGTATTATAGAGCTATTAACTTTACCTCTTTAGCTAACCTTTATACTAAATATACTTAATACATTAAGTACTCTTAGATAATTATCTCTATAGACTATCTTATCCTTTGCTAAAAATAGTATTAAGAGATAATTTTTATTATTACTTCTTACCCTTTATAGTCTTTATAATAATAATATAATATTATAAGATACTTTTAAAGGTCCTTATTATTAATAATAAGTATAGGGTTATTCCCTTCTTTTTATCCTTATTTTTAGACTTAACCTCCCCTGATAAAGAATTATATTACTTTTACTCTTAGTCTCTTAAAGTCTTTTACTAATATTCCTTTAGGTCTTTTTAGTATTATAAGGTACTTAGCTAGGATAAGTTAGTTTCCCTTGTAATTATCTATAAGTAAGTTATTTCCTAACCTAAAGAGAATAGTATTAAGATAGATATTAATTATATCTTTAATATCTTACTTAGCTTTCTAATCTATAAGGTCTAAAGGTCCTTATCCCTTCCTTAATAGACTATCTATAATTATATTTTTCTTTCCTAGGATATATTTAATAATAAAGTTAAAAAGTAATATATAGCTTATCTATCTAATAACTATAGCTCTTAGTATATTATTTACCTAATTATTTAATTAGTCTACTAATACCCTAGAATCTATCTCTAGAGTAAATAGATAACTATAGATATATATATATATCCTTTAAATAGTATAAAGGACTCCTTTATATTCTAACTTAGTTATATTATACTTCTTTTTAGTATTAGTCTAAGTTCTAGATTTAAATCTTATAGGATAATACTTTCCTTAAATAACCTATATTAAGATAGCTCCCTATTTAAGTATACTAATATTAATTATTAGGATTACTTTTTCTATCCCTTCTAAAAGATTAAAGGTTATAAGAATAGGGATAGATATAATCTTTTCCTTTAGTAGCCTTATTATAGCTATCTAATCTTTCCCCTAGTCCTAGGTAGTATTTTTCTTTAGTAATAAAGTAAAAGGCTATATAATCTAAGTATAGTTCTTAATCTAAATTCTATAGTAACTAGTAATACTAAGGAAGCTTCTTACTTTAGTTAGGGAATAGTATTTTTCCTATTTAATAATCTTAATAACTTTTTCTTCTATAAGCTTCCTTCTACTTATACTATAAATATATTTTATAAAAAGAGTAATCTTCTAGTACTAAGCTAATTTCTTACTAATAATTAAATAGCTAGCTAGTTCTATATTAACTAGAATTATATTAAGATTAATAAAGTACTCTAGGATAAACCTTTTAACTCTAGGAAGACTCTCTTCCCTATTATAATTAGTCTTTAGGCCTTTAATATTAATATTATCTAGGAAAGTTCTTACTTTATCTAGGAGAAGATTAAGAAGAATCCTTATTATAATCCTAGTGAACTAAGCTACTAAGTTTATAGCTCTTTATAATAGTATATATAGTCTTACTAAGCTTATTAGGGTATTAAAAGTTATTAGATCTTTACTTCTTTTATTTAACTTTACTTAGTTATATCCTAAGAAAAAGTCTAGTATAGAGAGAATTCTATATATTCTAAACTTAGCTAAGAAGTTATTTATTCTAGGAAGAATTATACTATCTTAGATAGTATAAGTATTATATTATTTTATTAAATTAATAAGATATAATTCTCTATCCTTTTTTATAATAAGTATCTAATAATTCCTATAGGAACTATAACTTTCCTTAATAATCCTATTCTTTAGTTATATTTTCAGGAGGTTAATAACTTTTTTCCTACTCCCTTAAGGAATTATTATATTACTATAATACTAAGTATTATATAGAGTGATTTTAATAACTTAGGGAAGTATTACCCTAGGGTTAATTTCCCCTTTTTCCTTAAAGGTTTAAACTAAAGCTTTTTCCTTATTAAAGAGGATTTATTATAGAATATTCCTTTCTTTATCTTAAAGGGTATTTCTTATTTAGTTTATAATATTTCCTAGCCTCTTTCTAAAGAGCTTAAAACCTTTTTTAATCTTTAAGAACTTAGGTATAATATAGTTAGAATAGGGTAAATTTTACTCTAAGTTTCCTTTAACTTCTTCTTACTTCTTTTCCCTCTAGAATAAGTTTCCTTTAGATATAAATCTATTAGAAGGAATATTATCCCTTAGTAAAACCTTATTAGTTTTCCTTTTATATATTATATTAATCTAAACTATTATATCCTTATAGCTAATATTTAGACTTAGTTATTATACCTTAGTAATTCTAGTTACTATTAAATTATTATTCTTTATTTAATTCTTAAGAATAATCTTAAAGATTTTCTTAGCTATCTTTTTAGTAATATATTTAATAAGATACTTAATATTATTCTCTTCTAAACTATAGATATTTACCCTTTTTAGTTTAAAGGGAATTCCCTTACTTACTTTATTTCTCCTAGTATTTCTTTAGTAATAACTAGGAATTCCTATTTAATTCTACTTATAATTAGGGATATAATCTTAATATTTCCTAATTAGTAATAGATTAATATTTTACTTAGAAGAGTCCTATAGTTAAAGGTAGCTTTTATATTCCTAATAAAAGGTATCCCTAAAATGAATAGAATTAATACTATAGAGGTTAGGGCTATATATATTATTTAGTTAATAAAGATATTACTTAAATAGACTTTAGCCTTAATTATTCCTACTATTATAATATAGTCTTTTAAGAAAGAAGTAGTCTTAGCCTTAATAAGCTTAATATTAAGCTTATTAGTTTTAATAATATAGTCTAATATAATATTTCCTTTAGCTTTAGTATTAATAATAGCTTCCTAAGTATAATTATTTAGATTCCTAAGTCTTACTTATAGCTTAAGGAAGTCTTAATATAGTGAGATTATTCTTAAGTCTAAAGGTTAAATTAAGACTAAATTAATTTATATAACTATAGTATAAGATACTTTTAGGTTTAGTCTCTTAACTTCCCTCCTATAGAAAATCTTCTTTATTAAGTTATAATCTATTACTAAAAAGTCCCCTAGAGTAAGATAAGAGTTATTATAGGATTCTAGTAGTAATCCTTTTAGACTAATAGTAATAGTATTAACCCTATAGTATTAAGATAATTTATTAAAATAAGTATTTAAGAAGCTTAGGTTAGTCTATCCTATAATATTACTTATTTTAACTTCCCCTATTCTTTTTATCTTATAAGAAGGATTAAGGTCTATCTAGATAGTCTCTATAATTCTATTAGTAAGGTTAAATAGTTCTCTAGCTATAGATCTTTTAAATTCTAGGTTATTTATAATAATCTAGGGAAGAGTAATTCTAATCTTTATAGTTAAGACTCTTTACTTTAAAGTAGTCTTATTCTTAAGCTTTATAGTTAGATAGGAATCTTCCTTAGGTCCCTTTTTTATAATAGCCTTAGTTATCTTTTAATCTTCTAAGTCTATTAGCTTAAGGATTCTTAGGATTACTATTAGGATAAGATAGCTTTAATTAACTTCTAGCTCTTTATTATCTATTCTTACCCTCTTATTAATAATTATATTAAAAGTAATATTATTATTTAAAATATCTTTTAGTTCCTTAAAGCTTCCTTTATTAATTAGAATAATATTTAACTTTATTATCCTATTAATAAGATTCCCTTCCTAGAGCTTAGTCCTTCTATTAACCCTATTAATAATTATATCTTTATAAAGAGTATCTTAATTCTTCTTTATAAAGTTAATTATAAGGTTATACTCTTCTTAATTAGGATTCTAATTATAAATAGTAAACCTTAATATTATTCTATTAAGAAAACTTATAGTTAGTAACTTTTAGAACTTCCTTATCTATATAATAGTAAGCTTCTTAATTCCTCTAAGGAGTCTTATTTTCTAGATTAGCTTCAGAGGAAGAATTACTTCTCTTTATTCTACTTAGGCTATACTAACTTTAGAGTTAAAGTTATAGTATTTAACTTCCTTATCCCTCTATAATTTATAGTATTAACTTAGGAAATAGCCTAAGATTCTACAATAGAAATACTTTAGCTATTTCTATCTATAGTTAGTATTAATAAGGATATCCTAACTATTTATTCTATAGTATCCTATATACTTAGACTAATTATAATTAATAAATAGATTATTAATAGGAAGATTAAAAAGCCTCTACTTATTAAGTATCCCTTAGAGTATAATAATAAAATATATTTCTATATCTTTATATTACTTTATAGTATTAATACTTAAGTCCTAGACTATCTAGGTTAGGGAATTAATTGCTATATCTATAGCTAGCTTATTTAGAGGTAGGATTTACTATTCTATGTTTACTTCTTAAGACCTTTTCCCTAGACTAAATTCTCTATCCTAAGGTTCCTTAATTAGGTCTTTAAAAGATTAGTCTTATTCTAGTAAACTTATAATAAGATTAACTATAGTATTATATAGCTTAGATTATAAAGCTTAAACTAGGATATTCTTCTATTAATATATCTAAATAATAACTTTATAGAATAGTATATAGAAAATAGTATAAGAGTTCCCTTCCTTAAATTTTCTACTATTATTAATAGTATTATATAGCTCCCTATAGATCTTAAGCTAAGTAAGAATCTCCTTATCTATTATATTCCTTATAGACTAAGTGTTTATCTTAAGGACCTTTTAGAGAGATTAAATTTATTATTCCTTATTACTATCCTTAAAGTCTTTAAGAAGCTTTACTTTAATTTATTCCTAGGTATTATACTTAATAGCCTTTAGGACCTTTATTCTAATATCTTTATAGATAAAATATAATATTAGCTAAGCTTTCTTTTTATCTAAGTAAACTTATCCTTTAATATAATTCTTAAATATCCTTAGGTAACTAGAGATATTAGTCCCCTTAAAGATATAGTTAAATATATAGATTAGGATAAGAGCTTTAGGTTCTTTATTTATCTTCCCTTTCTTTATTAAGTCTAAAAGTATTAAGTCTATCTTATTAATCTTAGGGTTAAGTTTAGTTAGTATTAGGATTAGTAAATAATCCTTAATTAAGGATACTATAGGTACTAATTAAGACTTTATATATATATTGAATTAATTTGATTTTATAGGTATACCCTTTATAAATATTAAATTAGATACTTTCCTCTTCCTTCTTTTCCTTTCTACTCTAGTAATAATAGTAAAATTATAACTATAGCCCTTATAATTCTTACTCATTAGAAAGTAATTCTTTCTTCTAGATATAACCTTTAGTAACTATACTAAAATAAAGTCTTAATTATACTATCTTTCTTAGGGGAATAA
>QGQB01000113.1:0-11235 GCA_003385265.1 Neonectria hederae
TATTAGGATAGAATAGCTTTAATTAACTTCTAGCTCTTTATTATCCACTTTTACTCTCTTATTAATAGCTATATTAAAAGTAATATTATTATTTAAGATATCTTCTAGTTCCTTAAAGCTTTCTTTATTAATTAGGATAATATTTAACTTTATTATTCTATTAATAAGATTCCCTTCTTAGAGCTTAGTCCTTCTACTAATTCTATTAATAATTATATCTTTATAAAGAGTATTTTAATTCTTCTTTATAAAGTTAGTTATAAGATTATACTCTTCTTAATTAGGATTCTAATTATAGATAGTAAACCTTAATATTATTCTATTAAGAAAACTTATAGTTAATAACTTTTAGAACTTCCTTATTTATATAATAATAAGCTTCTTAACTCTTCTAAGGAGTCCTATCTTCTAGATTAGCTTTAGAGGAAGAATTACCTCTCTTTATTCTACTTAGGCTATACTAGCTTTAGAGTTAAAGTTATAATATTTAGCTTCCCTATCCCTTTATAATTTATAGTATTAGCTTAAGAAGTAGTCTAAAATTCTATAATAGAAATACTTTAGCTATTTCTATCTATAGCTAGTATTAATAAGGATATTCTAACTATTTATTCTATAGTATTCTATATACTTAGACTAGTTATAATTAATAGATAGATTATTAATAAGAGGGTTAAAAAGCCTCTACTTATTAAGTGTCCCTTAGAGTATAGTAGTAAGATATACTTCTATATCTTTATACTATTTTATAGTATTAATACTTAAGTCCTAGACTATCTAGGTTAGGGAATTAATTACTATATTTATAGCTAGCTTATTTAGAGGTAGGATTTACTATTCTATATTTACTTCCTAAGACTTTTTCCCTAGACTAAATTCTCTCTCCTAAGGTTCTTTAATTAAGTCTTTAAAAGATTAGTCCTATTTTAGTAAGCTTATAATAAGATTAACTATAGTATTATATAGTTTAGATTATAAGGCTTAGACTAGGATATTTTCCTATTAATATACCTAAATAATAACCTTATAGAGCAGTATATAGAAGATAGTATAAGAGTTCCCTTCCTTAAATTTTCTACTATTATTAATAGTATTATATAGCTCCCTATAGGTCTTAAGCTAAGTAAGAATCTCTTTATCTATTATATTCCTTATAGACTAAGTGTTTATCTTAAGGACCTTTTAAAGGGATTAGATTTATTATTCCTTATTACTATCCTTAAAGTCTTTAAGAAGCTTTACTTTAATTTATTCCTAGGTACTATACTTAGTAGTCTTTAGGACCTTTATCCTAATATTTTTATAGATAAAATATAATATTAGCTAAGTTTTCTTTTTATTTAAGTAAACTTATCCTTTAATATAGTTCTTAAATATCCTTAGGTAGCTAGAGATATTAATCTCCTTAAAGATATAATTAAATATATAGATTAAGATAAGAGCTTTAAGTTCTTTATTTATCTTCTCTTTCTCTATTAGGTCTAGAAGTATTAAGCTTATCTTATTAATCTTAGGGTTAAGTTTAATTAGTATTAGGATTAGTAAATAGTCTTTAATTAAGAGTATTATAGGTATTAACTAAGACTTTATATATATATTAAATTGATTTAATTTTATAAGTATACCCTTTATAGATATTAAATAGAATACTTTTCTTTTCCTTCTTTTCCTTTCTATTCTAGTAATAATAGTAAAATTATAATTATAGCCCTTAGAATTCTTATTTATTAGAGAGTAATTCCTTCCTCTAGATATAACCTTTAGTAGCTATACTAAAATAAAGTCTTAATTATACTATCTTTCTTAGGGAAATAATAGTATAATTAAGGAATAAAATAAATAAAAAATAAATAAAAATACTTAATAAAACTTAGGTTAGTTATAGTCTTTATAGGAATATCTCTATAAATCTCTTAAAGAAAGTTAAAACTCTTAATCTTAACCCTCTTATTATTATTAGACTTTCTTATAATCCTTTGTATAAGTCTTATTATTATTCTTATTATTATTATTCTTCTTATTATTATTCTTCTTATTGTTTTTCTTATTCTTTCTTTTTCTCTCCCTTTTAAATAAATCCCTCCTAATTCTATCTTTCTCTAGCTCCTAGCTTCTTATAATATAAAGGGTTACTCTAGCTAGGGTAGCTAAGTACTAATTCCTTATAAGGAATTATATAATAATTATTCTAGCTATACCTTTCTATTATCTAAGCTAATATATATTCTTATTCTACTAATTACTTAATAAAGTTAAATAGTATTCCTTTTCTTATATGAAGTTCCTATAGTTATAGAAATCTAGTAATATTATACTATAAGGTACTTTTAAGTTTAGGTATACTCTAATTTTCCTTAGAACTATTAGAGTAAAGGAATAAGTATAGTAATAGGTAGTATAGTTTAAAGTTTAGGTATCTATTCTTATTTTACTTATTATAGTAATCTTAGTTAAGCTATATATTATTAATTTTACTAGTTTAATTTATTATAGTCCTTTAGGGTCTTAAGGTCTAAGGTCTTTTTAGGGAGGTTTTAATTCCTTTTATCTTGTATTTCTTATTATCTTTCTGCTTTCCTTAAGTCTAGTAGTAATAGCTTAAAAGTATATTAATTAATCTTACTTATTAAGCTGAATTAATTAAATTATTACCTTATTATAACTTTTAATTTAATAGTAGAAAAGGACTTAGAATAATACCCTAAATTAATAGTAATTCCTTAAGAAGGTATATAGTAAAGTATTATATAGGTATCTTTATTAGCTAGCCTAAAGCTATACTAGATTATATATATATACTATAGTAGTCTTATGTTTAGAACCCTCTAATAAGAAAGTATCTTATAGGGATAATTATTAGGTTAGGGTAGGAAAAGAATATTAGTAAGGCATTAAAATAGCCTACTGCTAGCTTAATAATTAGTATATAAGGGATAAAAGGGGGATAGTAATTTATATTATAATTAGAAAAGAAGGATTTTAAATTCTCTTATAAAATAAAGGTAAAAGACTTAAGCTTTTAAATTTAAAGTAATCTCTATAGTTTTTCTATAAAAAGGGAATAATCTCTCTTAAAAATAAAAATAAAAATCTCTCCTTAATCCTAATAATAATTTCTCTCTAATCCTCCTATCCCTCTTATAACTATTTATTTTACCCTTATTAAATCCTAGCTAGTAACTTATTAGCCCACCTGTCTAGAGATCCCTATTATAGTATTATACTTAGTAGCCTTTAGAATCTTTATCTTAATATCTTTATAAATAAAATATAATATTAGCTAAGTTTTTTATTTATTTAAGTAAACTTATTCTTTAATATAGTTCTTAAATATCCTTAGGTAGTTAAAGATATTAATCCCTTTAAAGATATAATTAAATATATAAATTAGAATAAGAGCTTTAGATTCTTTATTTATCTTTTCTTTTTTTATTAAGTTTAAAAGCTTTAAATCTATCTTATTAATCTTAAGATTAAATTTAATTAGTATTAGGATTAATAAATAGTTCTTAATTAAGAATACTATAAATATTAACTAAGACTTTATATATATATTAAAGTAATTTAATTTTATAGATATACTCTTTATAAGTATTAAATAGAATATCTTCCTTTTCCTTCTTCTTCTTTTTATTTAGTAATAATAGTAAAATTATAATTAAAGTCCTTAGAATTCTTACTTATTAAAGAATAATTCTTTCCTCTAGATATAATCTTTAGTAATTATATTAAAATAAAGTCTTAATTATATTATCTTTCTTAAGGAAATAATAATATAATTAAAGAATAAAATAAATAAAAAATAAATAAAAATACTTAATAAAACTTAGCTTAATTATAGTCTTTATAGGAATATTTCTATAAATCTCTTAGTAAAGATTAAAACTCTTAATCTTAACCTTCTTATTATTATTAAACCTTTTTATAATCCTTTATATACATCTTATTATTATTCTTATTTTTCTTATTCCTTCTTTATTAGGTAACGCAGGGCTTCTTAAATAGGAGATTAATAGGCAATTGGATAAGTTACTAGGATAATAGGATATAACCAAGCTTCCTTAGGAGATTCAAGAGGGTATCTAACCTCTTGTTGGAAAAGAGGGAATACCATTGGATAGAGCGAAGAATAGGCTTTATAATAGTGTCCTTATGTAATCAATTGAACAAGAGATAAGTGTGTGAGTGAGCGATATAGATTTAGACAACTTGGGAAATCCCTCCCTCTTTATAGCCCAATAACTCTGACCCTGATGGTCCAATTGCAATGCAAAGCATACCAATCTGTAGCCCAGACCTAGGTCTATAACATACTTGAATTCCTTGATGATTGGCTGCGGAATGGATGCACAATTGATGATTCAGTGTGGCTGTTTCAGATGGGTGTCCAGGAATGTCGGGAAATCTCCAAATCGGTGATAACACGCGATTGGGCCGTGTAATTGGTATAGGGGAAAATACCCCACACAGTATCCGCACAGTACTATTAGCACTATGAAGAGCTATACTTATATAATATTATATAATATATTAGAGATAGTTAAAGTTTATTAACTCTAACATTCTTTTCTTTTCCCTTTTAAATAAATCCTTCTTAACTTTATCTTTCCCTAGCTTTTAACTTCTTATAATATAATGGATTACTTTAGCTAAAGTAACTAAGTATTAATTCCTTATAAGGAACTATATAATAATTATTCTAATTATACCTTCCTATTATCTAAGTTAATATATATTCTTATTTTACTAATTACTTAATAAGATTAAATAGTATTTCTTTTCTTATAAGAAATCCTTATAGTTATAGAAATCTAGTAATATTATACTATAAAGTACTTCTAAGTTTAAATATACTTTAATTTTCCTTAGAACTATTATGATAGAAGAGTAAATATAATAATAGGTAGTATAGTTTAAAGTTTAAGTATTTATTCTTATTTTACTTATTATAATTGTCTTAGTTAAGTTATATATTATTAATTTTACTAGTTTAATTTAGTATAATCCTTTAGAATCCTAAGGTTTAAAAATTTTTTAAGGAAGTTTTAATCTTCTTTATTTCTTATTTCTTATTATCTTTTTACTTTCCTTAAGTTTAATAGTAATAATTTAAAAGTATATTAATTAATCTTACTTATTAAGCTAAATTAATTAAATTATAGCCTTACTATAATCTTTAAATTTAGTAATAGAAAGGGACTTAGAATAATACCTTAAATTAATAGTAATCTCTTAAGAAAGTATATAGTAAAGTATTATATAAGTATCTTTATTAATTAGCCTAAAGTTATATTAGATTATATATATATACTATAGTAATTATTCGGAATAGTATTTATAGTAAAGAGTAAAGAGGTAAAATAGACTATTAAATTATTATAAAGTTATAGTAAAAAAGGTATAATAATACTATAATATATATTAATCTCTAACCTTCTTATTCTTCCTAATCTTCTAAGTTCCTTTTATCTCTATTTTACTTTAATAGTCTTTACTACTTAAGCCCTTAGCCCTTAGGTTCTTTAGCTTAGTAATTTAGCTTCCTAGGGTAAGGTAATATACTAATAGTACCTAATTAGTATAATTATCCTAAGATTATAGTAGTTCTATTACTCTTACTCTAAGACTATAATACTATTATAGCTTTATTTTTAGTATTATAGGACTATTACTATTTTAGTATATAATAAAGTCTTTCTACTTATAAAGGCTTATCCCTAGGCCTTTAAGTCCTTAGTAAAGTAGCTATAAGTATAATTATAAGAGAATTTAATAATTAATACTTAATCCTTATATTATTCTCTAATATTTATTATAATTGCTTAATTAAGTAGTAAGGTTATATTTCCTTAGCTATAATTAGTTATAGAAATACTAAGTATAATATAAACCTATAATATATTTAATCTAATTTATTAGCTAAGTCTAATTAAATTATAAAGCTTAAAATACTTAATTATAAGTAGTTATAGGGAATCTTAGTAATAATATTAGTTAGTAAAGTATTAGTTCTTAATCTAATAGCTTTATCGAATTTAGTAGTAAGGTAGAGATAACTTAGCTATAAGTAGTTATAAAGATTCTAGTAATAATATTAATAATTAGGATATTATTCCTAGGTTCTAGCCCTTACTTAAACTAGTAATAAGGTTACTTTAATTAAGCTAGAGGTAAGGTATATATTTAGTTATAAATAGTAATATTATGTTTTTATTGTTTAATTAGGTTACAATAATTATAATAATAATTATTAAATAGAGCTATTATTAAGCTATTTAAATGTTTATTAGTTATAGCTATTTAGCTAGGGGCTTATAGAGTATTTAAAGCTTTATTTAGTCCCTAATTTCCTTGCCTTTTTCCTTCCTTTAGCTTTATTATTATCTTTATAGATAACTCTTTAGCCTAGCTTTAAGGGTTAACTTTACTATTGGATTATTACTAATAAGCTATAGTCTGTCTCTTTATCTTTCTTTCTCTCTTTCTTATACTATATCTCTATAAGTCTTATATATTTATTAGTAACTTCCTAGCTTATTACTAATATTATATAACTTAGCTATTATTACTATTACCTTAATACTATTACTAATTAGTATCTTAGTAAAACTATTTATACTAAGGGGGATAATATCCCTATAGAGGCCCTAATTTCTTATTCCTTTATCCCTAGCTATAAGTTCACTATAACTTTACTAATAGTTTACTTATTAACTTTAGTATAGCTACTTTAAATAAGTATACCTATTATATTAAGAATAGGAAACTATATAAGTCTCTAAATTACTTTACCCTTTATTTATTTATACTTAGAATATAGTTAACTTACTATAAATTAGCTTCCTTATATTAACTAATTAGTTTTAATCTATCTTTTTTCTTTACTTATTAATAATAGTTTCCTTAAAACTAAGGCTAAGTATCTTAGACTTATAGTAAGTTATTATTAGTTCCTTATATATTTACTATTAACTTACTAAGTATAGAATATTTAGGCTATTTATATTCCTACTCTATACTTATTATACTAGCTTAAGTTTAGTAATAAGAATACTTAAGCTTACTCTATTATTACTAATATTATTACTATTACTATCTATATTATTAGTAAGCTAATAATATATATATAGCTAATGTAATTAACCTAGCTATAAGTATAGCTAAATCTTATTAATACTTTCTATACTATTATAAAGAACTTAGATTATAAAGTATCTAATATAACCTTACTATTAGCTTATATTAAGCTTAATTTAATCCCTTAGGACTTAAACTTAGCTAATAATAAGAAGAAAGAATAATAGGGGTATTACTAGGGAGCTATTAATAGTATATAGTAGGATTACTATTTATTTTTTAGAGTCTTAACTTAGTTTAGTATAATTAAGAGTAATTAGTATACTCTCTTTTTACCCTTTAAGCATTTTTTAGAATTAACTTAATTTATATATTAGATTTATTATCTTATTACTTTACTATAAATTTACTATTTATAGTCTATAATAAAGCTCTTATCTATAAAGTCTTTATAGTTAACCTATGAATTTTCTATATTATTATAGTCTTCTTATTTAATAAGATACTACTAATTACTTCTAGAATCTTTATATATAATAATATATTTAATAATATAGATATTATTAGTAATAAAGGGGTTATTTTACTACTATATTACTTCTAGTTTACTATCTTTTTACTTCTCTAAGTTTAAGATATAGAAGATATTATATATTTATAATTATAGTAAAAGCTTAAGCTTATAAGTAAAATAATAGTCTCTAATATATTTAGTAATCTAATAGAGTCTTATATACTTATCTACTAACTTTCTACTAGATTATTAAATCTTAATATTCTTTATAGATAGGAAGACTAAGTCTTCTATATTAAATAATATTAATTCCTTCTTATAGTTATACTAAGTAGTTTAATATTTATAAATATTACTAAGTAATTTCTATATTACTTTATAATATTAGTAAAGTAAAATACTCTATAACTTAGCTAAGGTATTAATAATTAGTAAGGATTCTTCTATATAGTTTAATCCTTAAGGGATAAAGCCTTATAGATATTCTATTAAGCTCTTACTAATAGATAAGTACTTACTTATATTATAAGTATACTAAGCTAATAAGAGGATATTAATCTAATTAGTTTATTCTTAGTTATAAAAATACTATATATAATACTTAAGGGTTTAATTAAGCCTTTCTATCTAACTATTTATCTAAGGGTAAAAAGTAATACTAAGTAACTACTTAGTTATTAGTAAGTTATAGAATATTCTCTAGTACTTAGATATAAAGAGAAAGCTATAATTAGTAATAATTCCTTTAGGTAATCTATAGTCTTAGAAGACTTTCTTAAGGAATAAAGTTATTAATCCTTTAGTAGTAAATTACTTTAAGGTTAATATAAATAGAGAGTATTTTATAAATTAGTTAATAATAATTAAGATACTATTAAAAATATAGCTTCTTTCTTATGTAATAGGAAGTAAGTTAGTAATAAAGTCTATAGAAATTTCCTCCTAAGATTAAGTTAATACTAAGAGTAAAGTAAGGTAGCTATAAGGTTAATATAGCTAAGGCTTAGTCTATTAGTAGATTATATAGATTTAACTATAATCCTTTATATCTTTCTTTATAAGGGGCTAGTAATACTAAGCTTATAACTATTTAAAGCTTTTACTAATTCCTTAGTATCTTATAGAAGGATTATTATATATTAGTATTAATAATTCTCTATATATACTAAGAGAAATATAAATCCTTTAGCTATAATAAAGTAAGCTATTTATACTAATAGATTATTTAGCTCTTTATTACTTTATAGACTTCCTTACTATAACCTTATAATAAACTATTTATAACTTCTCCTAATAGAATGAATCTACTTCTTAAGTACTTTATATAGCTATAGCTAAGGAAATCTCCTTTCTTAGCTCCCTAGCTTTCTTAAGGCAAAGGTCTATTAACCTTACTATAAGACTACTATTAAGACTCTATAAAATCACTATTATATATAGTAATATAAAGCTATAGATAAAATTACTTCCTCCAAGAGGATTATCTACCTAAATAGCTAGTATTCTATAGTTAAAGCCTACTTTAGGAGCTATCTTACTATTATTAAGCTACTTTCTAATATTAAACTTAAAGCTTATATTTAGCATTTTATAGTTAGGGCTTACTTTAGGAATTACTTTATTACTATTCCCCTACCTTTCTACTTTAAATCTATTAAGAAATAGTAATAAAGTAGCTATTTAAGCTCTATTTATTACTTCTTTATTAAAGTAGTTAGGCTATCTTAAGAGACTATCTATTAGATTTCTTACTTTAGGCTAATAGATAATCTTAAAGTTAAAGGGATAAAGGTTATTAAGTGTAATTACTTACTTAAATAATAGTTTTAGCTTTATTATAAGGTATTAGTAATTTAAGTAGTCTATTAAGACTTTAATCTTAGTATCTATATAAGCTAAATAGTACTTCTAGGTATAAAAATATTTACCTTTTAGAATATCTCTTTTTTTATAAATAGCTATATTAGATTAGCCCTAAGGCTTAAATCTTATTACTTAGTACTTCTTTAATTATACTTCCCTTTTTCTCTTCCTTAGATTTATTATTTCTTTATAGGTTTCTTTAATTTCTTTCTTCTTTCTTCTTTTTAATAGCTTAATTAACTATAATAGCTACTTATTAAGATAAGCTTCTTATCTTCTTAGGTCTCTTTTAATTAAAGCTCCTAAATATCTATTAATTTACTAAGTACTAAGTTAATTCTAGTTTATTTAATTATTAGGCTAATACTTACTAGAAAGACTATAATACTATTCTCCTTAAACCTTTCCTTATATTATACTTTAATTTAATTCTTACCTTAGTAAGTTCCTTTTTCTTTTTTCTATTTAGGTAAGTAATCTAATGTAATACTTTTCTAAGTCTTAAAATAATTCTAGGTTTAGTTCTATAGTTTTTAGGCTCTTAATTATCTTAGCTACTTAATATATATAGAGTTAAATATTTAGTTTTCTTCCTTTAGTAATTATTTATCTTTTCTTATTTAGTTCCTTTAATAACTTCCTTTCTATAATTTAATAATTACTTCTAAGATTAGGCTTCTAATAATTTATACTCTTTAGTCTATTTTTATCCTAGCTAAATAGGCTTATCTTAGTAGTTACTTCTTTACTACTCTTCTTTCCTAGTCTTATTATCTTAAGGCTCTTATTATTACTTTCATTAGAGTTATTAACCTAATTATATATTACTACTATATCTATAGCTATTTATTAATATTAATCTATTTTTAAGAGTATATTTTAATTCCCTTCTATATCTATATCTTAGTTTAAAACTTTATAAGTAATTAATATATTAATTATATTTAGTATAACTATTCTAATTATAACTAAAAGTTTCTCTTTAGATATTTTACTTTAGGTTATTAAGAAAGTCTTTAGAAATTCCCCTTAATTTATAGAATTACTATTCTAAATATATTAACTTTCTTTACTTCTAATATCTTTAATCCTTACTCTTACCCTTAAATTATCTTAGAGTATCCTTCTAAGTTTAGTAACTTATTTAATACTAAAATCTATAGATAGACTACTTAAGTCTTTACTTAGACTCTTTATAGTAAATATTAGGCTTTTTAGTAGGCTAAATTAGTAATTCTTATTAGAAGACTTCCTCCTTACAATAGGCAATAAATAGTAAATACTTAATATTTTATATTATTACTTAGCTATTATTACTTTTTTCTTTTTTAGATAGGTTCCTTTTTTCTTATTCTTCCTTTACTTATAAGGTTTATTTATCTTTTAGTAACTATAAAGTTTAGTCTAAGTAATTATTTTTAGGTTCTTTTCCTTTTATAGATATAGTTTATCTAATTTTCTTTAATAACCCTAATATTCTTCTCTTCTCTATTCCTCTCTATATAGTAATATTACTATCCTTAGCTAGTATTATATCCTAAGTATTTTATTAGATACTTAGATAGCTATATACTAATCTCTAGCTTCTTTAGTTATCTCTAGGATATAGACTTAGAAATCTCCTCTAGGCTCTTTCTATAGTTAAATAATAGATTCTAATTTAGGGTTATCTAATAAGGAATCTAATTTATTTAGCTTATAAAGTATATTATATAATATTTCTTTATTAGATTCTTTATCCTTATTATTAGATAGTAATCCTATTGTCTCTTTATTATTAA
>QGQB01000114.1:0-32685 GCA_003385265.1 Neonectria hederae
TAGAATATATATAGTTATTTATATTAATTTATCTTATATATAAATATTAATTATATCTATAAATTCTCTTTAATATATTCTTATTATATATTTATATTAACTTAAGATAAATAAAGAGAAAAATTAAAATAAAGAGTATTATTACTTCTAAAGATAATTATTAGAATTAATAAACTTTAACTATCTTTAATATATTATATAATATTATATAAGTATAGCTTTTTATAATACTAATAATATTATATAAATACTATATAAAGTATTTTCCCCTATACTAATTATATAGCCTAATTATATATTATTACTAATTTAAAGATTTCTTAATATTCCTAGATATTTATTTAACATAGTTATACTAAATTATTAATTATATATTTATTCTATAATTAATTATTAAAGAATTTAAGTATATTATAAACTTAAGTCTAAGCTATAGATTAATATACTTTATATTATAATTAGACTATTAAAGTTAAAGTTACTAAGCTATAAAGAGAAAGAGATTTCTTAAGTTATTTAAATTTATATTACTTACTTATATATTTATTTCTTATTTAATTAATTATATAAAGATACTATTATAAAGTTAATTTTTTACTCTATTTAATAATATTCTTTCTTTTCTAATAAGAGTTTAAATACCTTTTTAAATTTCCTTAAGAAGTTTAAATATATTTTACTATCTTAATAATCTATTTAATTATCTATTAATTTCCTATTTAGGAAGCTTTATATTATTTAATAGATTATAAGCTTAGCTTAGCTTTATAATTCCTTCTTTAATTACTAAATAGAAAGATTCCTTTTATAATCTCTTTTATTTAAAGAAATATAAAAATTAGAAAGAAGGTTTTTTTAACTTATTAAAGTTATTCTAAAGACTTAATTATAAGTTTAATATATTAATTTAAGTTTAAAGAAGAAATCCCTAGAGAAATACTAAATCTTTCTACTCTAATTAGCTTTTATAAGCCTTTAGAAAAAAGAAATAATTCTAAGAGAAATCCTAAAACTATTAAAAAAAACTCTTTGAATTCTTAGTCCTCTAGGTATATAAAAGTAGTTTCTAAAGGTAAAAATAACTTTTAAAATAATTATAATTATAATTATAACTTTATAATTAATATTTTTCTTTCTAGAAAAGGAAAGAAAGAAAGCTAAAAGAAAAGAATTAATTAAAGATTCTTTATCTATTATATCTTTAAAGGATTATTCCTTATAAAATATTCTGTAAATAGAATAATATAATTACTTTTCCTATATAAAAACTCCTTTTTCCTTAAAAAGAAAATATATATATATTTCTAATAAATCTTAGAAAAACTTCTAAGATAAAGAATAAAAAAATCCATTTTTCTAAGTTTAAAAGGAATAAAAACTATGTAATTTAAGCTATAAGAATAAAAGTTTTCCTTATAAAGGAAAAGCTTATATAAGCTATAAGAGTTTTAAATTATAATAAAAGTAAAAAAGCTTTAGTAAATATATATTTTCTTATAGAAAATAGTTTCTTAATATAAATTAAATATTTAAATAATACTAAAATTACTTAGGATAGCTTTAAAAGCTTATATAATTCTTTAGGATTTACTTCTAAATTCCTATTTATAAAGGAATTTTTTAATATCTTATTTATAAATTTTCCTACTATAAAAGAATATTTAAATAAGGTAAAAGAAGTATTTAATAAGTTAAATTCTAAAGATATAGAAATCCTAGAAAAAGTTATCATAGTTTAAATTCTAAATAATTTAGATAATTCCTTTAATAGCTATATAACTAATATTTCTTAGGCTTTAAGGGTTAATCTTAATACTTATAATTTAGAAATATTATTATTTAGCTTTATAAATAAATCTAAAAGGCTAAAAAGTAATAATAATTAAATAAATCTTTTAAGATTATTTAAGAAACCTTAGAAAAAGAAGAAAATAATACTTAAATATTCTTATTATAAATTAATAAGACATTTAGATAAAGATTATTATTTCCTTTATCCTAATAAAGCTCTAAGAAGCTTTAAAAATAAGGATAATAAGGTTTCTAAATCTTATAAAAAAGATAATAAGTCTAAAAAGACTAAAGAAGAAAAAGCTAAAAAATCTAAAAGAGAAGAAAGAGAAGAAAATTAGGAAAAACTTTTTGCTTTAAGGGAAAATACCCCTAAAGAAGAAGATATTTCTAAAAGCTCTTATTCCTATTCTAATTCTATTATAAAATTAGATAGAAATATAAAAGAAATTACTAAAGACTTTAATATTAAGGTAAGTTTATCTTATACTTTTACTTTAAAGAAAAGAAAGACTAATAATACTCTAGGATTTTTAATATTTTATTTACCTTTCTTAAAGAAGCTCTTAGAAGAGTTAAAGGTAAAACCCCCTTATAAAAATACTTATAAGAAAGATATAACTAAATTTATTTATAATATAAGTATTACTAAGTATATTATATCTAATAAGAATTTTTTCCTTAATTATAAGACTATAAACTAAAAGGTTAATTAGAGAAAACCTTTTTCTTTAATAGTTAAAAGCTATAGAGATATTATAATAAGATTCCTAGAAAATAATAAAATATATAAAATAAGAAATTATTTTTATATACTTAAATTAGGTATTAATATTATAAGCTAATCCTCTTTAAAAGATATTTATTCCTTTATAGGAAATAAGTAATTATTTCTAATAAATAATAAAGGAAATATTATAGCTAAAGAGATAAAGGAAAATAATCTATATTATATACCTATTATTATAAAGAATAGTAATAAGAAAAAGATAAGTCTTTTATCTAAAATTAATATTCTTTCTATAGATAATAATAATAATAATAATAATAAACCTATAACTATAGATATATATAATTAGTACTTAAGATTAGGATACTTTAATTATAAATCTTTAAAGAAGATTTTATATAGAAATAAGGATAAAAGATATAATATAAAAAAGGTAAATATTATAAAGATTTTATAGTGTAAAAACTATATTAAAGCTAAAGCTATTAATAAAGTTAATAGAAAATCCTCTAATAAGGATTATAAATATCTAAATAAAATAGTAATTAATATTTAGGGATCTATTAGGATTCCTATATATAATAAATATTAATACTTTATAACCTTTATAGATATAGTAATTAGATATTTAAAAACCTATTTAATTAGGAATAAAAGTAAAGCTTTAAATAAGTTTAAAGAATTTAAGCTAGAAATAGAAAATAATAAGCTTAATATTAAGATTAAGTAAGTTTTTTTAGATAATACTAAGGAATATCTTTATAAACTTAAACTTTATTACCTAACTAAGGGAATAGTATATAATACTAATTCTCTTAATACTTTTAAGTCTAATAGAATAATAGAAAGAATAAATAGAACTTTATTAAATAAAGTTAGAACTATAATATATATAGCTAAGCTATCTAAATACCTTTAGGGAAAGGCTTTAAATACTATTACTTATATATAGAATAAAACTCCTTATTTTAGTCTTAACTATCTATTTCCTTTAGAAAAGAGAGATAATATATATATAAAACTAAAAGATCTAAATAATATAAAAACATTTAGATCTATAGTTTATTATAAGAATAAAACCCCTAATAATAAACTAAATACTAAAGTATATAAAGGCATTATTATAAGCTATTTAGAAAATAGCTATAAAATCTAAGACTATAATAAATGCTACTTTATAATATCTAGGGATATAATTATACTAGAAAATTACTTTCTAGATAATAAAAATAATCTAAACTATAAGTCTCTTCTTATATTAAGAAGCTTTATAACTAAAGATTCTATAAAAGAGCTTAAAAGTTTAAGAGAGGCTAAAATGCCTAAATTATTAGTGGAAATTCCTAAGAAGCTAGCTAATTTCTATAAGGATTATAAAAAATACCCTATTATATTAGCTCTAATAGATAAAGGAAATCCTATAGAACTTAAAAACTATTTAAACTATCTATTTAGTATAAATAAAGATAAATAGAATATATCTATAAAAGTAGAAATAGATAAACTTATTAAGTAAAATATATAGATTTTAAAAATACTTCCTAAAGGAAGAAAAGCCTTAGGAGACTAATAAGTCTATAAAATAAAAATAGATAATAATAATAATATCTTAAAATATAAATTTAGATGAGTAATATAAGGGTTTAATTAAGTCTTTAGATTAGATTATAATAAAACCTTTATTATTATTACTAAACTTAAAACTATAAGAATTCTTTTAATTTTAGCTGTTTTTAATAACTATATTATCTTATAGTTTAATATAAAAAATACTTTTATTTATATTAATATAGATAAAGAAATATATATAGTTATTTCTAAAGGCTTTAAAGATTATATTAGTAATTTTTATAACCTTAAAAAGAAAGAAATAGCTATAATTAAAGAAGGATCTTTAGTTTTAAAGCTTAAGAAAGCTTTATACAGCTTAAAATAAAGTCCTAGACTTTAGTATAATTTTCTCTCTAATAAATTAAATGCTTTAGGATTTAAAGTAATATTATTTGATAAAGGGGTATTTATTAATAATAGCTTAAAAATAGCTATAATAATCTATATAGATAATCTTATATTTATAGACCTATATAATAAAGATATAAATAATATAAAAGACGCTCTAGCTAAAGACTTAAAAATCTAGTCTTTAGGAAAGATTAAAGACTTCTTAGGAATATATATAACTATAAATAGAGAGAATAAAAGCTTATATATAAACTAAAATAAATATCTATATAATAAAATTATATAATATAATAAAGAATCTTTAGGAACTTCTAATATACTTTCTTAAGTAGAAGAAAAGCTTATTAAAGTAACTTTAGAACTTTCTAAAGAAGAAATCTTAACTTTTTAAGGAGAAGTAAGATCCTTATTATATCTATCTATAAAAACTAGACTTAATATATCCTATTTAATAAATACTTACTCTAGATTTACTTCTAAGCTTAATAAAGGCTATTTTAATACTTTAAATAAAATCTAAAAATACTTAAATAAATATTTTAATTTAGGAATTTATTATAATTATAATATAGATTTAGATTCTTTATTTAGTATTATAAGAGACTATAGTAATACTAATTAAAAAGCTAATCTAAAAGATAAAAAGTCTATAAATAGATTTTACTTTTATATAGCTAATAATCTTATTAGCTAGAATATTATAAAGTAGAAATTAATAGCTTTAAGCTCCTATAAATCTAAATATATAGCTCTAAGAGAGGTTACTAAAGAAGCTAAATATTTAATAAACCTTTATAAATATTTAAATATTAATCTATCTTTAAATTATAATAGAGTTATACTTCTTATATTAATTAATAATAAGGTTACTAAAAAGTTAGCTGAAAATTCAGAATTTTATAAGAGATTTAAGTATATTAATATAGCTTATTACTTTACTAAAGAAGAAATTAGAAAAGAAACTATTAAGTTATTTTCTATAAGAAGTAAAGATAATATAGCTAACCTTTATATAAAAAGTTTAGATTCTATAGACTTTAAAAGATTAAGAGATTTTTTATCTTTTAGATAATATATATAAAGGTTTTTATAGCTTATAAAGCTTTTCCTTTAATAAAAGATTTTAATCTTATCCTAAAAAAGGTTTTCTAAGATTAATAATATAATATACTACTTTTCCTATATATTAAGTTTTTTATTTTTATAACTATATAATTTTTATATTTCTTTATTCTATAAGATAAAGAGATTAAAAAATATAATATAAATAAGAGTTTAATTTTTCTCTTATAATAATAACTTTTAGAGTTTATTTTTTCTCTAAATATATTAAAGTTATAATTTATATAAGTATAAAAGTTTTTTATATACTTATAAACTATTATACCTTTAAAGGAAGCTATTAGAATTAATAAACTTTAATTATCTCTAATATATTATATAATATTATATAAGTATAACTCTTTATAGTACTAATAGTACTATATAGATACTATATAGAATATTTTCTCCTATACTAATTACATAGCCTAATTACATATTATTACTAATTTAGAGATTTCCTAATATTCCTAGACACTCATCTAAAATAGCCACACTAAATCATTAATTGCACATCCATTCCACAACTAATTATCAAGGAATTCAAGTATATTATAGACCTAGGTTTAGGCTATAGATTGGTATACTTTGCATTATAATTAGACTATTAGGGTTAGAGTTATTAGGCTATAAAGAGGGAGGGATTTCCTAAGTTGTCTAAATCTATATTACTTACTTATATACTTATCTCTTATTCAATTGATTACATAAGGATATTATTATCAAGCTTAATTTTCACTCTATCTAATGGTATTCCCTCTTTTCTAATAAGAGTTTAAATACTCTCTTGAATCTCCTAAGGAAGCTTAATTATATCTTATTATCTTAGTAACTTATCTAATTGCTTATTAATCTTCTATTTAGGAAGCTCTATATTACCTAATACTAATACTTAGCTATAGTTATATAAAGTACTTAAAAAGTAAATTCCTTCTATTAGGAAAAGTTATAAATAGTTTATTATAAAATTATAGTAAAGAAGCTTATAAAATAGTAAAGAGTTAAATAGTATATTAGTATAAATAGCTTACTTTATTATAATTAAAGAATCTATATTCCCCTTAGTATATATATAGAATTATTAATACTAATATATAATAATCTTATTATAGAATACTAAAGAGTTAATAAGAGCTTTAGATAGTTATAAGCTTAATACTATTAACTCTTTATAAAGAAAGATATAAAGAATTATATTTAAATCTATATAATCTATTAATAAATTAAACCTTAGCTATATTAACCTTATAGCTATTTTACTTTATTCTTAGTATTAATTTAACTTTAAGAAGAAATTTTTATAAACTTTATTATTAACTTACTCCTTATTATATAGAAAAGAGATTATATTTTTAATAGTATCTTAATTATTATTAATTAATTTATAAAATACTCTTTATTTATATTAACTTTAAAGTAACTTATTATTAAGAAACTAATAATCTTATTCCTTAAGAAAGTCTTCTAAAACTATAAACTATCTAAAGGAATTATTACTAATTATAATTCTCTCTTTATATCTAAATACTAAAGAATATTTTATAATCTATTAATAACTAAATAATTACTTAGTATTATTTTTTACTCTTAAATAAATAATTAAATAGAAAGATTTAATTAAACCCTTAAGTATTATATATAGTATTTTTATAACTAAGAATAGACTAATTAGATTAATATCTTCTTATTAACTTAATATATTTATAATATAAATAAGTATTTATTTATTAGTAAAAACTTAGTAAAATACTTATAAAGCTTTATCCCTTAAGGATTAAATTATATAGAAAAACTCTTATTAATTATTAATACTTTAGTTAAATTATAAAGTATTTTACTTTATTAATATTATAAAATAATATAAAAACTACTTAGTAATATTTATAAATAATAAATTACTTAGTATAATTATAAAAAGGAATTAATATTATTTAATATAAGAAACTTAGTTTTACTATTTATAAAGAATATTAAGATTTAATAATTTAATAAAAAGTTAATAAATAAGTATATAGAATTCTACTAAATAACTAAATATATTAAAGATTATTATTTTACTTATAAGTTTAAGCTTTTACTATAATTATAAATATATAATATCTTTTATATCTTAAACTTAGAGAAGTAAAAAGATAGTAAACTAAAAGTAATATAATAATAGAATAATCTCTTTATTATTAATAATATTTATATTATTAAATATATTATTATATATAAAGATTCTAAGAATAATTAGTAATATTTTATTAAGTAAAAGGATTATAATAATATAGAAAATTTATAAGTTAACTATAAAAACTTTATAAATAAGGACTTTATTATAAACTATAAATAGTAAATCTATAGTAAAATAATAAAGTAATAAGTTTAATATATAAATTAAATTAATTCTAAAAAATGCTTAAAAAGTAGAAAAAGAGTATATTAATTACCCTTAGTTATATTAAACTAAGTTAAAACTTTAAGAAATAAATATTAATCTTATTATATATTATTAGTAATATTCCTATTATTCTTCCTCTTTATTATTAATTAAATTAAAGTCCTAAAGGCCTAAGTTAAACTTAATATAAGTTAGTAATAAAGCTATACTAAGAATTTTATAACCTAAGTTTTTTATAATAGTATAAAAAGTATTAATAATATTTAGTTATATCTATAGCTAAATTAGTTTTATAAGCTATATATATATTATTAACTTACTAATAGTATAAGTAATAATAGTAATAGTATTAGTAATAGTAATATAAACTTAAGTACTTTTATTATTAAACTTAAGTTAATAGAGTAAATAAAAAATAAAGATATAAATAGCTTAAATAACTTATACTTAGTAAGTTAATAATAAATATATAAAGAATTAATAATACCTTACTATAAGCCTAAAGTACTTAGTTTTAATCTTAAGGAAATTATTATTAGTAAATATAGAAAAAAGATAGACTAAAACGAATTAATTAGTATAAATAAGCTAATTTATAGTAAATTAATTATATTATAAATATAAATAAATAAAAAGTAAAGTAATTTATAAGTTTATATAGTTTTTTATTCTTAATTCTTTTTTAATTTATTTATATACTATTTTAACTCTAGAGCTATCTAGACCTTCTTCTAAGCAGCTTAAACTAGTCTATAATAGAAGGGAAAAACCTAATAGTAAGCTATAGGATAAAAAACCCCCTACTACTCTTACCTAAGGGGGAAGTAAATTAAGTATAGTATATATATATAATAGTATAAGTTTTAAGTAAATTTACTTTATAAGAAAAGCTAGTTATATACCTATAATAATAAATCCTTATAAAGCTTAGCTTAAATTATATATTAGAACTTATTTAATCCTAGGGTAAGTCTAAGTTACTTTTACTATTAATCTTTATCCTCCTAAGTATTATCCTTATTATTACTTAATATTAGTATTCCTTCCCTTACTTTTAAGAGTATTTATTTTCTAATTTAATTAATTAGGCTAAATATTACTAAGACTAGACTTAGGTTTAGTCTAGCTTAAGATTACTTTAGAAACTATCTAAGCTCCCTTTAGACTAAGTTATTTAATACTATAGTTAGTATTAGTATTAGTATTATTACTATACTCTATAATAAGTATACTATATAGTTATATTACTTATTTAGAATACTAAACTATATAGATTTCTCTAAATAGATATTCCTTACTTATTTCTATTCTTTCTATACTATATAGTATATATAGGATTATACTAAGTATAACTTATTATAATTATAATATACTAAGGAGATATTACTAATAGAAGTAAAGTAAACTATATCTCTTATATAATAAACTTTCCTATAGTAACTATACTTAGTCTATTCCTAATAGTATTATATAATATATCTAAAGTAAAAATACTTAAAGTATTACCTAAGTTAAATCTCCTTTAAATAGGGCTTAGTCTAATATATCTTTATAGCTATAATTATACTTTAATTATAAAGTTTATTTATATTTATTAGTTTAATTAATAATATAATTAGTAATTAATAAGGTTTAGCTATATAGTAATTCTATAATAGTTTTATAGTATATACCTTAATACTATTTACTTATTAAATATCTATTACTAAGTCCTTAAGTAAGCCTTCTATATAACTAGTTAAGACTCCTTTAGTAATTACTATAAACTACCTTAAGACTTAATATATACCTATACTAAAAATAATAAGGATCTAAGTATTATCCTTTAGGAAATCTATAATTAGTCTATAAAAGAGAACTATAATATCCCTATTAAGGAAGTAATATTAAGCTACTATAGATAAGAAATAGCCCCTTAGGAGAGTATAATTAATAGCTATTATAATATCCAATAGTATATAGAATATAATATTAGGAGTTATACTTAGTAATCTAATAATAATCTCTCTACTAAGGCAAGGGGAAATTACTTTAGATAGAAGTACTATAAGAGACTAAAGTATTCCCTTATTATAAGTAATTTAAGCTTAAATTAAGACTTTAGTAAGTATTTCTTAGAGAGTAGTTAATATTACTTTTTTAATAGTAATTATAATTATTTCTATAAGGATTAATAAGATTAGAATCTTATTACTTATATATTAAGTATAGCTTATAGTAATATTAGCTAGGACTATTACTAATCCCTAAACTAAGGGAAAAGTAACTTCTAAGATAATTATTTTAAGTTTAAATTTAATCTTAATAATAAAGTCTTAAAGTTAATTATTAGTTATTTTTATACTAAGCTTAGTCTATAGTAAGTATAGGTTTTACTATAAAAGATTTTCTTTATAGGAAGGAAGGGAATAATATATAATCTTAATTCCCTTTATTTTACTTAGTATATATATTATATATATTATAGTAATAATATAGGAATAGAATTAAAGTAAAGGAAGTCTATAGATAATATTAATTAGGTTAGAATTAATTTTAGGTAAATAACTAAGGTATAGTAAGGATAATTATAGATATTTGCAAAAATGTTAGTTTTTTATTCTTAATATAATAAGTATACTTATTTAAAGTAACTATACTAAAATTAATAAATAAACTATTAATAAACTTATAATAAACTTATAACTAAAGATAAAAAAGTAAAAAGTTAAAACTTCTATAGAAATATTACTCTCCTTAATATAAATAGTCTTACTAAAGTATTAATAAGTAATAGTATTAAGGTAATAATAATAATAGCTAAGTTATATAATATTAATAATAACTTAAGAAGTTATTAATAAGTATAGAAAACTTATAGAAATATAATATAAGAAAGAGAAAAAGAGAAATAAAGAGAGAAATTATAGCTTATTAGTAATAGTTTAGTAATAAAGTTAATCTTTAAAGCTAAGTTAAAGAGTTATTTATAAAGATAATAATAAAACTAAAGGAAGAAAGAAGTAAAAAAATTAAAGATTAAATAAGACTTTAAATACTCTCTAAATCTATAGTTAAATAGCTATAACTAATAAATATTTAAATAGTTTAATAATAGCTTTATTTAATAATTATTATTATAATTATTTTAACTTAATTAAGTAATAAAAACATAATATTACTATTTATAACTAAATATATACTTTATTTTTAGCTTAATTAAAGTAATTTTATTATTAGTTTAAGTAAGAGTTAAAACCTAAGAATAATATTCTAATTATTAATATTATTATTAAGACTTTTATAACTATTTATAACTAAGTTATTTTTACTTTATTATTAAATTAAGTAAAGTTATTAAATTAAAAACTAATACTTTACTAATTAATATTATTATAAAGATTCTTTATAACTATTTATAATTAAGTATTTTAAGCTTTATAACTTAATTAAGCTTAGTTAATAAATTAGATTAAATATATTATAAGTTTATATAATACTTAATATCTTTATAACTAATTATAACTAAAGTAATATTACTTTACTATTTAATTAAGTAATTATAATAAGTATTAAAGAATAATATAAGAATTAAGTATTAATTATTAAATTCCCTTATAATTATATTTATAGCTATTTTACTAAGGACTTAAAAGCCTAAGGCTAAATCTTTATAAATAGAGAAACTCTATTATATATTAAAATAGTAATAGTTCTATAATACTAAAAATAAAGCTATATTAATATTATAGTCTTAGAGTAAGAATAATAGAATTATTATAGTCTTAGGGTAATTATACTAATTAAGTACTATTAATATATTACTTTACCCTAGAAAGCTAAACTATTAAGCTAAAGACTCTAAAGGCTAAGGACTTAAGCTATAAGGGCTATTAAAGTAAAATTGAAATAAAAGGAACTTAGAAAACTAAGAAAAATAAAGAAGTTAAAAGTTAATATATATTATAGTATTATTATATCTTTCTTACTATAACCTTATAATAATCTAATAATTTATCTTACTTTTTTACTCCTTATTATATTTATTTATTTATATACTATAGACTTAAAAAATAAATAATACTTCTTTTCTATTTAAATATAGAAAAAACCATATAAAAACCTATATCCTTTCTATAGTAAGCCTAAGTAAAGCCCCTTATACTATTATAATATATAAATTAATAGTCCTTTATACTAAGACTAAAATTATCCCACTTCCTAGGGGTAAGGAAGGAAAAAGGAAAAGAAAAAAAGGGAAAAGGAAAGATAAATAGGGAAAAAGAAAGAAAAAAAGGGAAAGAAAAAGGAGGAGGAAAGAAGGAAATATAATAAGGTTTAATCCTATAGTAAATATATATTAGTTATATATAGCTTATATACTAATATAGTTTCTATAGGATTATTATATTATTATAGCTAAAGGCTTAGATTTTAAGTAGGTAAATATAACTATTAATAAGTTTATTAACTAATAGCTTTACTATTAGTAGTTAGAAGCTAGTATAGCATTCTATAGCTATTAGTAGTTATTAATTATTACTTAGATTTCTATTATTTAATCTCTTTATTAAACTTATAATATCTTCCTTCCTTTCTTTCCTCTTTAATACTTCTATAAGTTACTCTTTCTTAGGCCCCTATCTATATTTATATTAATACTAAGTCTTAAGTATATTACTAACTTTTAGTCTTTTATCTAGGATTAACTTTAATATATTTATTCTCCTTACTTTATTATTATTATAACTTTATTACTATAATAATTAACCTCTTTATATAGCTAAGAATAATAACTATAATAATAATAATAATAATAATAATAATAATAATTATAATAAATATAGTATAAATCCTAAGTAGAATATATATAGTTATTTATACTAATTTATTTTATATATAAATACTAATTATACCTATAAATCTCCCCTAATATATTCCTATTATATACTTATATTAACCTAAAGTAAGTAAAGAGAAAAGTTAAAATAGAGAGTATTATTACTTCTAGGGATAAGTCTTTTATCTCTATTTCTATAGAAGTAATATAGAATATTCCTTATTTTATATATATTATATAAATAAGTAGAAATAGTATAATAAGTCTTTACTAAAATTAGGTAAGTATAATAATAAAAGGCTATATAACTTATATACTTATATATAAAACCTATAAACTTTTACTATTTACTATTATTATTATTACTTAAGCTTTAGTAAAGGCTTTCTTATATAAGAGAGAAAATAGTAAGATAAGTATAAGTTAAACTTATAGTATAAGTACTAACTAACTAGAGTATAAAAAGAGAAAGAGCTTAAGAAGCTTAAGGATATAATTTGCTAAGTAAAGAGTTAAATACCTAAGTATATATATATTATACTTATAGTAATAATTATAAGTCTAATAACTAATTAGCTTAATATATTAATTAGTAGAATTAATTATATTACTAGAGTACTTAAGTACTTTAAGTATATTATAGTCTTAGCTCTTACCCTATTAAATTATATTCCTAAGCTTATTAAGTTATTAGTCCTTAGGGAGTTTAATAGAAAAAGTAAAAATAAGAATAAGGATAAGGAAATAAATAGTAAAGCTATAGAATAGGGTTAAATAGTAAGTAATAAAGGTATAAGTTTAGGATAAGTCTATAGATTAATACTATAAGCTTAGAAGATTTAATATAAGGATTAAAAGATTTAATTTAGATTAATAACTATTATAACTAGGCTAGCTTTTTACCCTTTATAGCTTTTTCTAGGTATATTTTACCTCCCTATAAAAGGGGTAAGAAGTACTTAGTATAAAAGTATATTATTTCTAATTAAGAGCTATTAACTTTAGCTTATTACTTTATAAGCTTATATTCTACTTTTATATTATAATTATAATTACTATAGATTTAGAGAGTAAACTTATAGTATAGAATAAAGTATTAATCTAAGAACTAATAGATAAGTAATTATACTATTTTATATTCTAATAATTAGTATCTTAGCTTATATTAATCTTATAGTAAGTTTATAAAGTAATTATATTATTCTATAAATCTTAGGTAAAAGATAATAATATATTTAAGTATTTCTTTACTAATTCTATATAGGTATTATAGTAAGAGTATATTCAGTATATCCCTTAAGAAGAGAAAGCTTCTTAGATTGATTTTTCCTATTCTTAGCTATATAAGTATAGAGCTTTAGTATTTATTAAGGCCTTAATATAGATATAATACTTTCTTCTTATTAGTAGGGAAGTAAGCTTCTATAGGTTTACAGTAATTAATCCTTTAGTATTCTCTTACTTTATCCTAGAATTAAGTCTATTATATAGTTTATTTAGATAGAGTATAGTCTTTAATAGCTTCTAGGGTTAATTCTTATCCTTTATAGGAAAGCTAGCTTTTAAGCTAGTCCTTAATTTCCTACTATAGCTATTACTATAGTCTCTATTATTAGTTATAGTAAATTTACCTTATAGCTATAGTAATAATAGCCTTTATAAGGGGTATAGTTTCCTATCTCTCTATATAACTATAGAATTAAGTAATAAGTTTATTAAGGTAAATATTAAAGGGGAGGATAGTTAGTTCTATCTCTAGAAAGTAAGTTAATATAGCTTTATAAGCTCTTATTACTATATATAAGTTCTAAGTCTACTCTACTATAAGTATATATATAATCCCTTAGGGTTTTCCCCTTAGGAGAATAAGAATATAGTATACTTTAGTACTATAAACTATTATAAATCTTATAATTTATATATAGATTAATTTTATTACTTTAAAGTTAATTCCCTATATACTTATAGTAATTATAGTAAAGGCTTATTATTAGTATTTTAACTTCCCTTTAAGATATTTAATATAAGGTCCTTAGAAGAATTTATAGTAAAGAAAGAGTTTAAGGAATCTATATAATTTAATTAGTATTATTATTAAGTTTCTAAGCTAAATCTATATTTAGTCTATTATATATTTCTAGGTAAAGTAGAAAAGCTTTACTTTATTTAGTTCCTAGATTATTCTATTAGTTTAAGCCTAGTTATTATATACCTCTTAAGTAGCTTTAAGTTAAGCTTATATTTTCTCTATATTATATTTAAATATAAATAAGTTAGTATTATCTATAAATCTAATAACTATTATCCTAGGGATATTATTTAGAGTTTTATAGAGACTAATTATAAAGAGAATAAATAGTATTAATAATAGAGAGAATCCGTAGGGAATACTTACTTAAACTTTAATAGAGTTAAATATTTATTTAGTAAATTAAAGGTATATTAATTATACTATAAGGTAGTTAGTAAGCTAAACTAAGAACTATCTTAAGAATCCTATCTATTATAAAATTATAATAAGCTATCTATAGTTTACTCTATTAAAGGCTTTAGTAAAGTTAAGTTAGAAGAAAGAAATAAAGCTATACTAACTCTATATTATATATACTACTTTAATAACTATTACTAAGATAAGTTTAATAGATTTCCTTAGTTTATTACCTATTTACTCTAGAAATAATAATCTCTTTACTTTTACTATAATTATAATATATTACCTAATAACTATTTTAATAACTTTACTAATTATATTAAATAGAAATATTAATTATTACCCTAATATAGTTTATTACTATACTAAGGTTTTATTAGCTTTAGGGATAACTATAGTAATTATAAAGTAAAAGTAAATTAAAAAATAACTAATTATAATACTTATATTTACTATTTCTATAAGTATAAGAATAAATAGCTTACTATATACTTTAAGGAAACTAATATAATAGGGATCCCTAGACTAATAAGCTAATAAGTTATTAGCAGGGATTTAATAAGGGAAAAATGGACAGTTATAAGAGGGATAGGAGGATTATAAAAAAATCATTATCAGTAGGATTAAGGAGAGACTTTTATTTTTATTTTTTAAGGGAGATTCTTCCCTTCTTATAGAGAGACTATAGAGATTACTTTAAGTTTAAAGCTTAAGTCCTTTGCCTTTGTTTTATAAGAGAATTTAAGATCTTTCTTTTCTAATTATAATATAAATTACTATTTACCCTTTATCCCTTATATACTAATTATTAAGCTAGCAATAGGCTATTTTAATACCTTACTAATATTCTTTTCCTATCTTAACCTAATAATTATTCCTATAAAATACTTTCTTACTAAAGGGTTCTAAATATAAAATTACTATAATATATATATATAATTTAGTATAGCTTTAAGCTAGTTAATAAGGATATCTATATAATGCTTTATTATATACTTTCTTAAGGAATTACTATTAATTTAGAGTATTATTCTAAGTCCTATTCTACTATTAAATTAGAGGTTATAGTAGGGCTATAATTTAATTAATTTAGCTTAATAGGTAAGATTAATTAATACACTTTTAAGCTATTACTATTAGACTTAAGGAAAGTAGAAAAATAATAAGAAATAAAGAATAGAAAGGATTAAAACTTTCCTAAAAAGACCCTAGACCGTAGGATCCTAAAGGACTATAATAAATTAAACTAGTAAAATTAATAATATATAGCTTAACTAAGACTATTATAATAAGTAAGATAAAAATAAATACTTAAATTCTAAACTATATTACTTATTACTATACTTATTCCTCTATTCTAATAATTCTAAGGAAAATTAAAGTATACTTAAACTTAGAAGTACTTTATAGTATAATATTACTAAATTTCTATAACTATAGAAACTTCTTATAAGAAAAGGAATACTATTTAACCTTATTAAGTAATTAGTAGAATAAGAATATATATTAGCTTAAATAATAGGAAGGTATAACTAGAATGATTATTATATAGTTCCTCATAAGGGACTAATACTTAGCTACCTTAGCTAAAGTAACCTTTTATATTATAAGAAGTTAAAAGCTAGGGAAAGGCTAAGTTAAGAGGGATTTATTTAAAAGGGAGAAGAAAAGAAGGAATAAGAGAGATAATAATAATAATAAGAAGGATAATAATAAGACTTATATAAAGGACTATAAAAAGGTCTAATAATATTAAGAGAGTTAAGATTAAAAGTTTTAACCTTTACTAAGAGATTTATAGAAATATTCCTATAAAGATTATAATTAACCTAAGTTTTATTAAGTATTTTTAGTTATTTATTATTTATTTTATTCCTTAATTATACTATTATTCCCCTAAGAAAGATAGTATAATTAAAACTTTATTTTAATATAATTACTAAAGGTTATATCTAAAGGAAAGAATTACTTTCTAATAAGTAAGAATTCTAAGGGCTATAATTATAATTTTACTACTATTACTAGAATAAAAAGGAGAAGAAAAAAGAGAAAAGTATTCTATTTAATATTTATAAAGAGTATACCTATAAAATCAAATTAATTTAATATATATATAAAGTCTTAGTTAATATCTATAATACTCTTAATTAAGAACTATTTACTAATCCTAATACTAATTAAACTTAATCTTAAGATTAATAAGATAAGCTTAATACTTTTAGACTTAATAGAGAAAGGGAAGATAAGTAAAGAACCTAAAGCTTTTATCCTAATCTATATATTTAACTATGTCTTTAAGAGGAGTAATATCTCTAATTACCTAAGGATATTTAAGAATTATATTAAAGGATAAGTTTACTTAGATAAAAAGAAGGCTTAGCTAATTCTATATTTTATTTATAAAGATATTAGGATAAAGGTCCTAAAGGCTACTAAGTATAATACCTAGGAATAAATTAAAGTAAAGCTTCTTAAAGACTTTAAGGATAATAATAAGGAATAATAAATCTAATCCCTCTAAAAGATCCTTAAGATAAATACTTAGTTTATAAGAAATACAATAGATAAGGAGATTCTTTCTTAGCTTAAGATCTATAGGGAACTATATAATACTATTAATAATAGTGGAAAATTCAAGGAAAGGAACTCTTATACTATCTTCTATATACTATTCTATAAAGTTATTATTTAGGTATATTAATAGAAGAATATCCTAGTCTAAACCTTATAATCTAAGCTATATAATACTATAGTTAATCTTATTATAAGCTTACTAGAATAAGACTAGTCTTTTAAAGACTTAATTAAAGAACCTTAGGAGAGAGAATTTAGTCTAGGGAAAAAGTCTTAAAAAGTAAATATAGAATAATGAATCCTACCTCTAAGTAAGCTAGCTATAGATATAGTAATTAATTCCCTAATCTAGATAGTCTAAGACTTAAGTATTAATACTATAAAATAGTATAAAGATATAGAAGTATATCTTACTACTATACTCTAAGGAACACTTAATAAGTAGAAGCTTTTTAATCTTCCTATTAATAATCTATCTATTAATTATAATTAGTCTAAATATATAGAATACTATAAAATAAATAGCTAAGATATCCTTATTAATACTAACTATAGGTAAAAGTAGCTAAAGTGTTTCTATTATAGAATTTTAGGCTATTTCCTAAGTTAATACTATAAATTATAGAGAGATAGAGAAGCTAAATACTATAACTTTAATTCTAAAGCTAGTATAGCCTAAGTAGGATAAAGAGAAATAATTCTTCCTCTAAAGCTAGTCTAGAAGATAGGACTCCTTAGAGGAGTTAAGAAGCTTACTATTATATAGATAAGGAAGTTCTAAAAGTTACTAGCTATAAGTTTTCTTAATAGAATAATATTAGGGTTTACTATTTATAATTAGAATCCTAATTAAGAAGAATATAACTTTATAATTAACTTTATAAAGAAGAATTAAGATACTCTTTATAAAGATATAATTATTAATAGGGTTAATAAAAGGACTAAGCTCTAAGAAAGGAATCTTATTAATAGGATAATAAAGTTAAATATTATCCTAATTAATAAAGAAAGCTTTAAGGAACTAGAAAATATCTTAAATAATAATATTACTTTTAATATAATTACTAATAAGAGGGTAAAAATAGATAATAAAGAGTTAAAAGTTAATTAAAGCTATCTTATCCTAATAGTAACCCTAAGGATCCTTAAGCTAATAGACTTAGAAGATTAAAAAATAGCTAAGGCTATTATAGAAAAAGGACCTAAGGAAGACTCTTACTTAACTATAAAGCTTAAGAATAGAACTACTTTAAAGTAGAGAGTCTTAACTATAAAGATTAGAATTACCCTTCCCTAGATTATTATAAATAATTTAGAATTTAGAAGATCTATAGCTAGAGAACTATTTAACTTTATTAATAGAATTATAGAGACTATTTAGATAGACTTTAATCTTTCCTATAAGATAAAAAGGATAGAGGAGGTTAAAATAAGTAATATTATAGGATAGATTAACCTAAGCTTCTTAAATACTTATTTTAATGAATTATCTTAATACTATAGGGTTAATACTATTACTATTAGTCTAAAAGGATTATTACTAGAATCTCATAATAATTCTTATTTTACTCTAAGGGACTATTTAGTAATAGACTATAATTTAATAAAGAAAATCACCTATAGGAAGGAAGTTAAGAGATTAAACCTAAAAGTATTTTATAATATAATTATATAAATTAATCCTACTTTAATCTAACCCTTAGACTTAAGAATAATCTTATTATACTAAGACTTCCTAAAGCTATAAATAAGACTTAGGAATCTAGATAGTTATACTTAGGAAGTTATTATTAATACTAGAGTTAAAGGGAATATTATATTAGACTATATTATTAAGACTAATAAGCTTAATATTAAGCCTATTAAAGCTAAGATTACTTCCTTTTTAAAAGACTATATTATAATAGTAGGGATAGTTAAAGCTAAAGTCTATTTAGATAATATCTTTATTAACTAAATAATATATATAGCTTTAATCTCTATAGTATTAATCCTATTTATTTTAGGGATACTCTTTATTAAGAGTATAAAAGCTACTTTTAACTATAGGACTCTTCTTAGTGAAATATTAATCTATTATTAGTTAGGAAATATTAAGATTATATCCCTAGTTATAAATAGAATTAGATAGGAACTCCTAGTTAGTACTAAAGAAATACTAAGAGAAGTAAAATAAGTAAGGGAATTCCTTCTAAATTAGAAAGGGTAAATATTTATAGTTTAGAAAAGGATAATATTATATATATTATTAAATATATTAATAAAAAGATAACTAAGAAAATCTTTAAGATTATTCTTAAGGATTAAATAAAAGATAATAATCTAATAATAATTAGAATTATTAATATATAATAACTAAGTTTAAATATTAACTATAAAGATATAATAGTTTAGATTAATATAATATATAAAAGGAAGGCTAATAAGGTTTTACTAAGGGATAATATCCCTTTTAATAGATTTATACTTAAAGGAGACTTATTCTAGAGGGAAAAGAAGTAAAAAGAAGTTAAAGGAAACCTAGAGTAAGATTTACCCTATTTAGACTATATTATACTTAAGTTCTTAAAGATTAAGAAAGGTTCTAGGCTCTTTAGAGAAAGACTAAGAAATATTATAAACTAAATAAGAAATACCCTTTAAGATAAAGAAAGGGATATCTTATAATAAATCCTTTTTAATAGGAAAGAAGCTTTAGCTTAAACCTTTAAGGAAAAAGGGGAAATTAACCCTAGGGTAATACTTCCCTAAGTTATTAAAATCACTATATATAATACTTAGTATTATAATAATATAATAATTCCTTAAGGGAATAGGAAGAAAGTTATTAATCTCCTAAAAATATAGCTAAAGAATAGGATTATTAAGGAAAGTTATAATTTCTATAGGAATTATTAAATGCTTATTATAAAGAAGGATAAAGAGTTATACCTTATTAATTTAGTAAAATAATATAATACTTATATTATTTAAGATAGTATAATTCCTCCTAGAATAGATAACTTCTTAGCTAAGTTTAAAATATATAAAATCCTCTTTATACTAAACTTCTTCTTAGGATATAACTAAGTAAAGCTAAATAAAAGAAATAAAAATCTAATAACTTTTAATACCTTAATAAGCCTAATAAGACTATATATATTACTATAGGGAGCTATAAACTTAGTAGCTTAGTTTATTAGGATTATAATAAGGATTCTTCTTAATTTTCTCCTAGATAAAGTAAGAGCTTTCTTAGATAATATTAGTATTAAAGGCCTAGAGACTAATTATAATAGGGAAAAGAATCTTTCTAGAGTTAAAAGGTTTATCCTAGAGTACCTTATTAATCTTAATATAGTTTTAGTTAATATAGAGCTAGCTAGCTATTTAATTGCTAGTAAGAAGTTAGCTTAGTACTAGAAGATTATTCCTCTTATAGGATATATTTATAGTATAAATAGAAGAAAGCTTATAGAAAATAAAGTTATTAAGATTATTAAATAAGAGAAATACTATTCTCTAACTAAAGTAAGAAGCTTCCTTAGTATTATTAATTACTATAGAATCTAGATTAAGAACTATACTTAAATTATATAGCCTTTTACCTTACTACTAAAGAAAGATACTACCTAAGACTAAGGGAAAGATTAAATAGTTATAATAAGACTACTAAAGGAAAAGATTATATCTATTCCTATTTTTATAACCCTTAATCTTTTAGAGGAAATAGAAGAAATAATCTTAATAATTAATACTAATATACTTAGATAGGGAACTATCTTAATATAGATTATTTAAGGAAAGTATTATCCTATAAGATTTAAATCTAGAACTTAGACTAATACTAAGAAGAAGTATAATATAACTAAGCTAAAGTATAAAGAAACTCTTTATACTATCTAAAGGATATATATATATATCTATAGTTATTTATTTACTCTAGAGATAGATTCTAAGGTATTAATAGACTAATTAAATAACTAAGTAAATAATATATTAAGAGCTATAGTTATTAGATAGATAAGCTATATACTGCCTTTTAACTTTATTATTAAATATATCCTAGGAAAGAAAAATATAGTTATAGATAGTCTATTAAGGAAGGGATAAGAACCTTTAGACTTTATAGATTAAAAAGCTAAATAAGATATTAAGAATATAATTAATATTTATCTTAATACTATTCTCTTTAAGCTAGGAAATAACCCCCTTATAAATAATTATAAGGTAAATTAGCTTATCTTAGCTACGTATCTTATAATACTAAAAAGACCTAAAGAAATATTAGTAAGCAACTTTAAGAGACTAAAAGTAAAAGTAATATAATTCTTTATCAGGGGAAGTTAAGTCTAGAAATAAGGATAGAAGGAAAGAAATAACTCTATACTTATTATTAATAATAAGGACTTTTAAAAGTATCTTATAATATTATATTACTATTATAGAGGCTATAAGGAGTAAGAAGTAATAATAAAAATTATCTCTTAGTACTATTTTTAGTAAGGGATAAGATAGTCTATAGAGATAGTTATTTAGGAATACTTAATATATTAAGTGTATTTAGTATAAAGACTAGTTAAAGAGGTAAAGCTAATAGCTCTATAGTACCTAATAATAAAGATTTATATTAATAAGTAGTACTTACCCCTTAATAAAGGTATAAAGTTCTTACTAAAAGCTAGATATAATTTAACTAAGTAAATTAAAGCTATAGTTATTAGTAACTTTATTATTACTAATATTAGAAGATTTATTAAAAGGATTATTTACTATTATAGAATACTAGTTAAAATTATTACTAATAATAGAAGGGAGCTTATAAAAGGAATCCTAGATAAGCTAAATAAGCTAAGTATTATAATATCTAAAATCTTATTCTATAACTCTAAGTTAAATAGGTTAATTAAAGTTAAGTATATATTTATAACTAATTACTTTAAGAAACTTAGGAAACTAGGGAAATAAGTAGATTTAGTTAAGTTAGCTCTTTTAGTAGATAGATTAGTAATCTAAGGATTATATAGCTATTCTCTATTCTAGCTCTTTTATAGATAGGAACTTATCCTTCCTCTTAAAGTTAAGGTTTCTACCTAGAGACTTATTAATTAGGATAATATTAAGGATAGGGAAGATAAGATCCTAGCTAAGATATAAATCCTAGAAAGATATAAGGAAGATATTAAAGTAGCCTAAGTAAAGGTTAAGGAATATTAATAGACTTTAGCTAAGAGGACTAATAAGTTAAATACCTTTAAGATAAGAAAAATACTCTTATTACTAAAAGACTTAGTCCTTTAGTATAATATATAAAACTATAATAATTTATCTTTTACTATAAAGCTTAAGCTAAGATAGATAGAATTATATAGGATTTATAAAGCCCTTATTAAAACTAAGACTTATAAGCTTAAGATACTTATAGGAATTAAGCTTCTAAAGACTTATTATAAAGACTAACTAAAGGCTTTCTAGAAGGATTCTTAGGGTTAATAGATAAGCTTTAATAATAAAGAGATAATAGGACTACTATCTAATAATAAGGATAAAGAGTCTAATAAAGAAGTATTATATAATATACTTTATAAGCTAAGTAAGTTAAATTCCTTATTAGATAACTTTAAACTGGAACTTATTATTTAACTATAGAGAGAGCCTAGAGGAAACTTTTAAGTTTATATCCTAGAGATAACTAAGGAAGCTAAGGATTAGTATATAGCTATTTAAATATCTAATAAGATACTTAGAATATAGTATTAGCTAAGGATAATAATATTACTATATAGAAAGGGGTAAAGAAAAGGAGGATATTAAGATTACTAGAGAAGAGTAAATAAACTATATCTATAAAGGGAAAAGACCCTAAAATAATTACTTAGACTAAACTTTATATTTACTAAAAAATAAATAAACCTTATAAGCAAAGGAAAAGTAAGAAAAGAGAGTTTATCTAGAAAAGAAAAAAGTAATAATAGCTAAGTAATAATATAGAATATTAAGTATTTACTACTTATTACCTATTCTAAGAAAGAAGTCTTCTAATAAGAATTATTAATTTAGCCTACTAAAAGGCTTAATATTTACTATAAAGAGTCTAAGTAGAAACCTAAGTAGTCTATCTATAGATTTTAGTATTAGATAAGCTACTAAACTTAAAAGGATACTTTAAGATAGTTTAAGGGTAAGAATAAGGATTAAAGATATTAAAAGTAAAGAAAGTTAATATATTTAGAATAATAGCTTTATTCCCTAAGGGGAATTTCTAAAGATCTTCCTAATAATTTAAAGTAAAGTATCTAAAGAGAAACTTTTAGTTATAATTAGAATAATTATACTAAATATAATTAGTATATTAACTGCTTATAAAGTTTTAAACTAAGATATAGATATAGAAGAAAGTTAAGATATATTCTTAAAAATAGATTATTATTAATAAATAGCTATAGATTTAGTAATAGTATATAATTAGACTAATAATCCTAATAAAGGTAATAATAAAAGCCTTAAGATAATAAGGCTAAGAAGAAAGAATAATAAAGAAGTAATTACTAAGATAAGTCTATTTAGCTAAGATAAAAATAAACTAAAGAGTATAAATTACTAAAAGCTTAATTCTAAAAATAATTATTAAATTATAAAAAGGAAGTTATTAAAGGAACTAAATAAGGAAAGATAAGTAATTACTAAAGGAAGGAAACTAAATATCTAACTCTATATATATTAAGTAGCTAAGATAATTAAGAGCTTAAAAACTATAGAATTAAACTTAGAATAATTTTAAGACTTAAAGAAGTATTATATTAAATTACCTATTTAAATAGAAGAAAGAAAAAGGAACTTACTAAGGTAGGAATTATATTAAGGTATAATATAGAGAAGAGTTTAAGGAGAATAGTATTATAGTCTTTTTAGTAAGTATTAGCTTAATAATTAAATAAACTAGAATTAACTTAGTATTTAGTAAAATAATAGATATTTAGAAACTTTAATTAAGGGAAACCTAAGAGAATAAAAAGCTTATCTTAATAAGTAGTTATTATAGTTAACTAAGTTACTAAAAAGAAAAGAAATAAAAGAGATTAAAGAAAGCTATAAGAAAATAATAAATCTAAAGAAGAGAAAGAAAGAAGTATAACTAAAGAAGTACTAAGTAATAAGATTTAAGCCTTAGGACTAATCTAATATAACTATTATAAAAAAAGAAATATTCTAAGAAGTAAATATTTATATTTATTATATTAAATAAAGTAAATCTAGTAAAGTATTCTAATAAATAATAACTATTATTACTATAATTTACTATTATAAATAAAGTAATAATCTATAGTAAGAAAAACATTAGATATATAGCTTCTTAAAAATACTAATATATAAGCTTTTCTCTTTATACTTTAGCCTTAAAGTAAAGCTTATATTATAACTTTAGCTTTTATATTTTAATTTTCTTCCTTTTAAGCTTAGATTTTAATAATTATCTTATTCCTTACTTTCCTATAATCTCTCTATCTTTTAGAATCTCTATATACCTTAAAATACTATTATAATAGCTATTTCTAATAATACTAAGGAAATTAAGTAATTCTTTTATTCTAATAAAGAATTAATACTTTATAAAGGATTTATCTATAATAAAGGAAGTAAGAAAAGCTTCTTATATTATAATATAATACTATTTAATATACCCCTTAATTAATACCTAAATAAATAATCTTCTTTTTATCTATCTTAATTTAATTAATTATATTAAGAAGATATTAATCTATATTACTTTACCCTTAGAGATAAAGAAGAAATCTAAACCTAGGTTAAATCTATTTAGTATTACTTAGATTATAGTAAGAAGGACTTTAGCCCTTAGAAGGAATATTATACTAATCTATAAGAATTCCTAAGTAATCTTTAGAATAATGAAATGTTAACTAACTTTAGCCTCTTTATATTTCTTTATTTAATAATTTATAATCTAAGAGACTTAGTTATTATTATCTTTAGTAGTCTTAATTTTAATACTTCTAAAGTCTAAAGTAATTAATAGAAATAATCTAAGTATTTAACTAAGTTTATTTAGGAAAAGGCTAATATTATAAAGAATTAATTTACCTTAGGATTTTAACTATTATAAGAAACCTAGTTTAATTACTAATTCCTTATTAGGATTATCTATTTTAATAATTAGACTTATTAGATTACTTATATCTAGGATATAAGAGATATTTACCTTTATATTTTTAATACTCTAGAGAAAAAGAAGAAAGAATAATTTATAATTATTATTATTACCTAGAGAGAAATTATAATTAAAAATAGTATACTCTATAACTTTCTTATCTTTAGGATACTTATTCCTTATTAAGATAGCTAATAGAAATATAATTATCTTAGAATATTCCTTATTATCTTAATTATCTAAGGGTTAATTAATTTATTAAAGGGATAAATAATTAATAGAAGTATTACTATAAAGAGTTTTACTATTTAGAGAGCTTTAGAAGAATTACTTAAGGGAATTAAATTTACTTTTTACTTTTAAAACTAGAAGATTAAATAACTTAGAAAGGTAAAGAAAGGAAATAAAGAAGAAATTTAATTACTTAAGCTTAATTAGGTTAAAAGCTTCTTTAGCTATATAATTATAGAAAAACTAAGAATTAAAGACTTTAAGTATAGGAAAAGAAATACTAAATATATAATTAAATAATCCTTTAATATTCTATATTAATTCCTATTAATAAATAAATAGCTTTAAATATTAGATATTTATATAAACTATAGTAAATTTTTAATAGTCCTTTAGTTAAAAGTAAGATTTAGTAAGATCCTAGATTAATATTACTTAATTTTATACCTAGCTTTACTTTTTAGATAGAAGATTTAAAGCTTATCTATATACTAATTAGATATTAATAGGATTAAGTTTATAATACCTATTAACCTTATTAAAGCTTACTTAAGGAAAGAATATAATATTATTAAAAGACTCTTAATAGATTATAATTATAATATACTAAAAAGTATTATTTTATTTAGCTCTAGTAATTTATTATAATAATTACTAATTTAAATTCCTTCTTTCTATTTATAGTCTTTAGCCTTAGCTTACTAAACTAAGAAAGTTTTAATTATAATTTCCTTATTAAATAATTCCCTTAGTAACTTTTTATAATAACTATTAATCTAAATCCCCTCTTTCTCTTTATAATCTTTAGCCTTAGCTTACTAAACTAAGAAAGTTCTAATTATAATTTCCTTATTAAGTAATTCTCCTAATTAGATTCCTTTAAAAGTGCCCTTAATTATAAGACTTTTAGAAAAAGATAATACTTTAAGTAAGAAAGGGTAACTCTTAGTAAGATTAGTATTAAAGTTAAAGGAGGTAATTAGAAGAATTAAATCTTTATTACTATTCTTACTAAAGGTATTTACTTAAGCTTAAATATTCTTATAAGCCCTAAGAAGTAATATCTTAATAAGGGAAATATCTAAAAGCTTAGGAAGAAATAATATCTTAATATAGAATATTTTATTAGCTTATATATTTATAAAGACTTAAATATCTTAAACCTTAATAGTTTTACTAAGTTAAATTATTAATAATACTTTCTCTATTTATATAAATAATTAAAAAGTTAAGGAAAAATAGGAAATATATTATAATTCTAAAATAAGTAATAAAGTAAAAGAAATAACTATTAAGACTAATCTAATAAGTTTACTTTAGATTACTAAGTAGTTAATATTTTATTTACTTAAGTTAAAACCCTTTATAACTTTTATTCTAGAAAGCTTAATTTCCCTTAGCTAATAGGAGGAACTTATTAACTTTACTTATAGTTAAGTTATATTACTTATAATTATAAAGATTACTAAGGAAGAATAATACTATCTAAGGGGAAAGAGGAAATAGCTATTCTCTTAATATAATTATAATACTTTAATAAAGGGATAGATTTAAGAATAAAAAGGTAGAATATTAAATAGGTTTCTTTTATTTATTAAATTTAGACTAAAAGAAGCTATGATAAAATACTTCTTACTATATATACTTATTTCTTTATTTAGATTTCTATAATAGGAAAGTATTTTCTTTATATATAATTCTAGACTAATTAAGGATAATTATTAGATTATAGGGAAAGTATATAATAAGAGTCCCTAGATAGATAGGCTAATAAGTTATTAGTAGAGATTTAATAAGGGTAAAATAGATAGTTATAAGAAGGATAGGATTATTATAAAGGAATTATTATTATTAAGATTAAGGAGAGATCTTTATTTTTATTTTAAGAGAGATTCTTCCCTTTTTATAGAAAGACTAAAGAGATTACTTTAGGTTTAAAGCTTAAGTCCTTTACCTTTTATTTTATAAGAGAATTTAAAATCCTTCTTTTCTAATTAAGATATAAATTACTATCTACCCTTTATCCCTTATATACTAATTATTAAGCTAATAATAGGCTATTTTAATACTTTACTAATATTCTTTTCTTATCTTAAACTAATAATTATTCTTATAAGATACTTTCCTATTAGAAAGTTCTAAATATAAAATTACTATAGTATATATATATAATTTAGTATAGCTTTAGGCTAATTAATAAGGATGCTTATATAATGCTTTACTATATACCTTCTTAAGGGATTACTATTAATTTAGGGTATTATTCTAAGTCTCTTTTTACTATTAAACTACTAAAGTAATAATTAAACTTAATAATATAAAGAGTACTAAAGTAATAATTATAACTATAATAAAGACTAAGATTATAATTAAGACTAGGATTAGAATTATAAATAAAGATATAATAACTATCAGAAAGATAACTATCCCTATAATAAGTAATAAGGTTATAGTAACTATAATAACCCTTAGGATTATTCTTATAAGACAAAGAAAGTTACCTTTAAAAGTAAGTATTAAGTTATTAAGAGTAAACTAAATACTAATTAAAGCCTATATAAGGCTAATAATAAAAATAATACTTTATATTTAGACTCTTCTACTTCTTCTAACTAATCCTAAAGAGTCTACTTTATAGCTATAACTATTAAGGATTTATATATTCTAATTAACCCTATAGTTAAATACTCTATATATATTTAAACCTTCCCTATAAAGTCTATTCTATAGGAATATTAATTTACTAACTATTATATTAGCCTTAAATAACCTAATTATAAAAAGCTTATAAAAGAAACTTTTACCGTCTATTATAAGAGATATAAAAAAGTCTTACTAAGCTGTAATAAGCTTTTTAAGTATCTTAAAGTCTATACTAACTTTAAAGCTATTATTAGCCCTATTAACTAAGAAGCTAATATTATACTATAGCTATTTCCTAATAGAATAAAATATATACTAATAGTTTAAAGCTCTCTTCTATTAGAACTTATTCCCTATAATAAAAGGAAGAATTATACCTATCTATAACTTAATATAAAGATAACTATTAATAACCCTAACTCTATTAAGATTTATACTAACTCTAGTTATAACTAATCCTTTATTAATTAAAAGTAGCTTAAGATACTTAAGTATATAATTAAGAAGGTTAACCTTATAATTATATATAGAGTTAATAGAATAAAAGCTTATAATAAGTAAATTATATTTATTATATATATTAATAAGTAATATACTAATAAATCCACTATTAATACTATAAAGTTTACTACCTTAGCTTAAGTTTAAAATAATTTTAATACTAAAGCTCTATTTAGAATAGTCTTCCTTATTCTCTATATATATAATCTCCTTATTACTAAGAAAAGAATATATTATAATCTCTTAAAAGACTTTTATATCCCTTTTTATATTTATTTAAGCTAAAAGAATATTAATTAATATATTATAATTATTAAAACTATAATTATACTAATAAGTAAGATTATACTAATCTTAGTAATATAAAAGGAAATCCCTAAGGATTATAACTTTACTTTCTAAGGATTTATTCTTATTATAATATATACTCTAATTAATTTTAATAATCCCCTAAGTATTATCTTTATAAATACTATAGGGAAAAATATTAAGCTTTATTAAAAGTAGAAAATTAATAATATCCTTAAATAGGAAAGAACTTATTTCTTATTAATATAAACTATAGCTTTTAGTACTATAGTAATAATAATATCTCTAACTATTATAAATATTCTAAATATTACTTCTTTTAATATTACTATAATAATTATTACTTTAGTAATCTTTACTAAATTCTCCCTTACTAAGAATATTAAAGTTATAGCTAAAAGAACTTATATTCTTAATTAGGCTCTATTAGTTTCTATACCCCTAGACCTATTAAGTAATACTATTTTTTAAGATTATTATAATATTAACTTACCTTAGAAGTAATATTATAAAGTAACTTCCTTAATATTTACTTTTCTTACCTAAGATAATAAGCTAATTAATTTACTTCTTAAGATTATAATTAATAAAAGTCTTAAGCTTCTAAAGATTCTATAGTAAACCTATATATAATATACTCTAAACTTACTAAAGGATATTACTAATAAGGGTATTTATATTTATAGTAAAGATTTTAGCTTTATTAAGAAGGTTAAAGAATTAATCCTATATTACTTAAAGCTTTAGACTAATATAAAGCTTATCTAAGTACTTAAAGAGGAAGAAATATAAATACTACTTATTAATAATTAATATAAAGACTATATAGCTTAAAGATTCTATTCTAATAATCTTAAAGACTAAAACTTTATTAATTTAACCTTTAATATATTATATTACTAAGGCTAAATAAAATAGATTAAAAGATTAATACCTTTCTTAGTACTTATCTTTATAGTCTAGAAATAAGTTAAAAAGGAATCTAAAGGCTATATAGTTATTAATCTTAAAGTATTAAATAAAGTCTTAATATTTAATAATTATTCTCTTCTTTATTAGGAAGATATAATATAAGCCCTCTATAGGACTATCTTTATTATAGTAATTAATATCTTATCTTTCTTTTTCTCATTTAAAATAACCCTTAAATACTATAATTACTTTATAATAGCTAGCTATAGAAGCCTTAAAAGGTTAATAGTAATACTAATAGGATATTATAACTTTTCTATTTATACTTAATACTATATAGATAGATTACTTTATCCTTATTATACCTTTTACTAAGTCTTTATTAATAATATTATAATCTTCTCTAAGTCTATAGCTAAATATCTAAAATACTTAGAGACTTTCTTTATATTCTTTAATAAGTAAAACCTTATTATCTCCCTAAAGAAGAATTAAATTAAATATCTTAATACTTAGTTATTAGGATTTTATATAAATACTTTAAGGCTCTTAATAATAGCTAAGAGAATAATTATATTTATTTACTTTAACTTCTCTAGTTAACTTAATAATCTTAAGTAATATATTAAAGCTATAGAATATATTTACTATTTTATTCCTTATAATACCTAGCTATTAAAACCTCTATAAGCTTAGAAAGGTACTTTCTTAGCTATAAAATATAAAGAAGAAAGAATTACTAATAGTAATCCTAATTAATATAAGGTATATACCTAGATAATATACTTTATACTTAGTAAAAGTAAGGAAATTACTTTTTTTACTCTCTAAGTAGAAATTACTTTAGAATAGATATTAAATTACTTTAATTTAGCTAAGTAATTATTCCTTTAAATTAATATAAACTTAGAATAAAGCTTTAGTACTATATTTTATTACCTTTATAATAATTATACTTAGGAATTAGAATTTAATATACTTATAACTATAGTATAATTAATCTATTTTCTTAGTTATATTCTAATATTTACTAAGTAATAATATAAACCTATAAAACTTAAAGTTATATACTTTATCTAAGCTATAAAGAGACTTTAAATATTCTTATAATCCTCTAAGCTTCCTATAGTTATACTAACTAATTACTTTATTACTAAATAAATTATTAAAAAAATATCTCTTAAGATCTTAAGTATTAATTAAGTAAACTAATAATTAATTATAGCTTTAATATACCTTTCTAAGTATAATTTCTATATATATTATCTCTTAGGTAAAAAGAACTTTATCTTTAATACCTTAAGCTATATAATTACTCTAGAGATTAATCTTAACTTATTAAGACTCTAGTTAAATTATATAGTATTAAATAATATATTAATAATATCTAAAGCTCTAATAATTACTAATACTAAGTAATACTTCTAAGTTAATTATATAATAAATAAGTATTTCTCTAAGGTTATCTTTATAATCCTAGGGAAAGCTTTTATAATAAGTAATTAATTAGTTAATAAGGATACTATAAAAGCTTTTAAGCTTAGTATACCTTTTATACTCTAAGATAAATTACTATATTATAATAGTATAGATAATTAGATTAGACTTTATATACCTTATAATATAAAGAAAGAAATCCTTAGGATAGCTTATAATAGCTATAATTACTTTAGAATAGAGAGAATAATATAAAAACTATTAAGGCTCTATATTTATAATCTTTATTATAAAGTTAAGAAATATATCTATAGATACTAAACTTATTACTTAGAGTAAATTAACTAAAAGCAAAAGATTAATAACTATAAGTCTATTTATCCCTTAGTAATATTAATATATACTATTATAATAGACTTTATTATTTACTTATCCCTAGTCTTTATAAAGAACTTACCTTAGGCCCTTAAAGACTTCCCTATTTATAATATTCTTCTTATAGTTATTTATATAATAAGTAAGAAAAGTCTCCTTATTCTTAGCTACTTAAAGTATTTAGTAGACTATTAAGCTATTATTATAGTAAGGTAATTTATACTATTTAATTAGGGTATACTAAAGGTTATTATCTTAGACTATAATTTAAAGTTTACTTCCTTATTTTAAAAGACTCTATAGACTACCTTTAGTATAAAGCTTATAATAACTATAGTAT